>ONZH01021305.1:0-43016 GCA_900303285.1 Rhinella marina | reverse complement strand
GCCACCTTCTCCTTTTTAGGAGCTCGAGGTCTGGCTGGAACTGACCCCTTTTGCTTATCCTTCCAGACATTTTTCACTTACTTTTGGCCCTGCAGCTGGTCTTTGTCCCTGTCTCTCTCCCTATCTCTCTCCCTGCCTGATTAATTACTAGTCCTGCACTTGCCCTACACTTGCCCTGCAGTATCCCTGATGTGTAATATGAAACAGGCAACACCTTTAGAATTTTTTCATCATTTTGGACCAACTTCGGATGAACTAATGAGACCTCCAAAGTAACATTAAACTTAAAGTGAGACAAGTGAATTACAACATCTCACAAAACCTACACCTCTTTCAGAGAAACATGTAAAATAATTTGCTTTCTAGAACAACAAGAGAACCAGAATGTTCCAGGAGAAAATTATTTTACTTAGTGACTGGCCTTGCGGGGTACTTTTGAGGTGCTCTTTATTATTAAGGAGAGCAAAAATGTGCATGCGTATTGTATGCCAGGCAACACTTCTCTTGGTTTCTAGGAAGAGTAGGTACTTTGACAAAGTTGAACAGAAGGTAGAACCATTTTGATTATCCTCATACAGAATAAAAATGGGTCTAAACAGAACTATTTAAAAAAAATTTGCTAAAACAGACACAAAGCAAATTTCAAGAACTTTAATTTTTCTACCATGTGATGGAGCACTGGACAGAAGCTTTCCTCAGGTGTCATTGGCATTTATTCAGCAGCCATTATCACATATATTCACATTATCTCCATACAATATTAATACACTAAAAAATAACAGCATATACAGCAATAGAGTAAATGCAATTCAAAACTTTATTAATCAAGACTTTTTTTTTTTTAGAACACATGTATATAAAGGACAGAGAAGTCATATGAAATATTTATTCACTACCATTAAGTACATTTATCTAAATTAAAAGAAAGTGGTGAACATCACTTGGATATAACTTCAGTGAGGGTGTAGAATAAACTAGTAACAATGCACTGTATCCCAGGGTCTGATGATCTCCAGTTACACTGCAGAGAAAAAGACATGGATTAAAAGCAAATAAAAAACATCAAATTCAATCCACTGTTATTCATTGTTATTACTGATAGAAAAGCAATGAAGTAATAAGAAAATGAGAAGGTTTTTTATTTATAGCACAATGGGGTTTGTCTGATTAAATAAAGAATAGTTTAAAAGATCAAACATTGGAGTTCACTGCAATGGCTCAAAACTTGATAAGCTTACTGACTGAAGTCCTATGGGGACCTCTATACACAGGCCGATTATCAGAAAATGAAAAAAAATGATTGCTTGTAGGGTGATTACATCTTTCACGTCAGCACAAGGTCTTGTGTAAACTGGGGATGTGCTGCCAACCATGTGAAAAACCGAATGGGGAATAAACAATCATGGTAGCGATCATTTCATTCCCTATTAAGTCTGACTAGGATTGTTAAGAAAGCAGTGTTGAGCTACTTGCATATCAAAGGTCCATGCATGTTCGGGCAGAGGTTGCCTAAT
The DNA here is from genome assembly GCA_900303285.1 of Rhinella marina. Classification (NCBI taxonomy): domain Eukaryota; kingdom Metazoa; phylum Chordata; class Amphibia; order Anura; family Bufonidae; genus Rhinella; species Rhinella marina. The sequence continues at coordinate 41,502 of ONZH01021305.1, read as the reverse complement.
AAAATAACTCTAACAAAGGATAGGCTGATAAAAAAAAAATCCATGTCTATTTTCATATAGACTTTTAGTGAATTTTAGATTAATAAAGAGGGATCCTCTGTGCAGGATTCTCAATTCTTTACCATAATGGGGAGCTTTTGCAAAAACATCCATATATCTGGAGGATGGAGGATCTGTCTTGTCCTGCATTACCGGCAAGCCCTTGCCTTAATGGGCATTGTGTAAGTGCTCAATATGCCCTATGGTCATGGTTGGACTGGGACTCCTTGAGCCCATCAGGGATAACCATTCTCAGAGCCAAACCCTCATAACATCAACAAAGTCTAATAGGTTTTTGATGATTTGTATGACTGCACTTTTAGGGCACATACTGCAGATTTTGTTGCAGAATTTTTCATCAACTGAAAATCTGTTCTATTAATGTGAATAAAATGTAAACTTTGTTCAGGTGCATGGGATTGGTTTTCAATCTGCAGCATGTGAAGGCACTCTTATAGTCCGTCGATAGGTATAATGTCCTGTGAATTGTTAAGAATATTTAAAGACAAGGCTGTAGTACTCACCAAATTTATATGACGCCTGGAAGCCTCTATACTGTTTGCTGCCGTCACTAACAAATCTCAGCCACAGTGAATTCCCTTGAGAGGTAAAGGAAGGGACTTTATAGTTCCCACAGAATGGACCCTTCCAGGTGGACTTATCCAGGATCTCTAAATAGTCATAGAGGCAAAACTGACTATCCTCTGTCTGAAAATCGGTAACCATGAAGGAAATCTGTAACAATCAGAAGAATACATTGTAATCTCATATCAAAAAGGTGATCACACTCCAATATTTTCACATTACAAAATTATCATTTCTGTATGTTATAAAAATAATGTGGAAATATTTCATAACATTGTGACGCTGATATGATTTTCCACATATAAATAGATATAGAGATACATTTTAGGACAACTGAAATAATAAAAAATATATATTTTTGGGGAAGCCTTGGACAAGTTGAAAAGAACACTTTACCTTCTTTCCAACAGGAGCTGTAATGTTGTAGATGCAATTCAATGTTTGGCCCGTAGGAATTGGGGTAACCGGGGGATGTAAAGTTTTTTTCAGGTGCATAGAACGCTCCTCCACATTGCACTGAGGGAAATACATTTTAATAGCATTATTGATATACAGAATATTCATACACAATATACAATACAATACACATATTTAGATTTTCTTTTGGTTGGCCATTGCGTTTAAAATTGTATCTTTAAAACGTAAAGAAAAATAAATGTAAAACAATACTTGATATCAGCTGTTGAGGATTTGGAAATTTTTTCTGAAAAATTGAGAAAAATACTTTGTATGTAAAACCTTTCAAGGGTGTTCAAAGATTTTAGAGACACCCTTTAAAGAGGTTTTCCAGGAACACACTGTTACTTGGTTCAATGGGTCCATAAATGCTCCATGCAACCATCATGTATTGTAAATGGTGGATCTCATGTTATCCATAGAGAAGTGATAGTCATTTTAATCATACTTAGGGTAATAATGAGTTGATTGCTATAAGAAATGATCTTTAAACATCAGGAAGACTTTCTATATGATTACTTAGTGATAGCTGCATGATTTTGGCGTAATAGCTAGTGGCATGGAAAACAAAAAAACATACTAAAAATTAAAAAAAAAAGTTTAACAAATACACTTGATTCATACATTAGGCCATTTTCTGATTAAGCATCTACATTGTTTTAAAATTAAAAGTTACAATCAATATACCAAGATAAAGTATAAACTCTACAAAGTAAAAGTGTACCTGAGCTGTATGTGGCTTTAAAGCCTACCCCAGTAACACTGCTATCACTGGAAAACTCAACAGTAACTGGTTAGTAGATCCAATAATTGGAGGATCAACCCTGTGCCACAAGTTCTGTCGAACAACAGTGGATCTCTCTTAGTGGGACCATCATAAATCTTAATATAGTCAGATGTACAATTGGGAGATGACTGGACATCAAAGGCAACAAAGTTCAATGTAACCTAAAATAATGAAAGAAAAAATGATCAAACCAGTTGTGTGAACCAGCACTAATATTCATAAAGAAGAACTAGTCAACCTAATTGTAGATAGAGCAGAACAAGGCAGGGATCAGTAACATTCGTCACTCCAGATGTTCTGAAACTACCACACCCAGAAAGCTCCATTCACTTCTATGGGAGTTGTAGGAACAGCCAAGCATGTTTGCATGCTGGGAGTTGAAGTGCTAAAGGTTTCTGATCTCTGTGTTAGAGGAACAAGTATTTACTTGGACATAAAAGTTGGACAATAACCAATGTCATAATGAGGATACATATAAAAAATTAAATACATCTCTAGACACAAATAATAACAGGATTAGTTGATGCCAAAACTACTCATAAAAGGACAATAAATACTAATTTAATTCAATTTAGGTTCTATTCACATAAAGTATTCATGTCAGGTCATAATAAAATTGAATCAATCTGAATCAAAAGTGCCTCATTTCCCCTTAAAAGTTGTGTATGTCACTCTGTGGTCTTATAGGACTGTATCAAACCTCTTTCAAACTCTTCAACACCAAGACAGAATTAGAAATTTCAAATTGACGGTGACATACATGGCTTTGGGGTAATCTGATGGTAGCCGGTAATAACAAGCATACTGCTTCTTATATTATTTTTTTTAATTAAGAAACTGTCTAAAATGTATTCCCTTTTGAGAGCACATATCTTATTTCTCTGTGTTCTGGCCTGCACAGTGATGGCCACCATTTTGCTTAGAAAACGTTTTTATTCTCCCGAACATAGATTATTTTCGGAAATTTGTTACAATCTATTCCCTCATCTCTACTAATAACTGTTGGATAATTCAGTCTATATTTGTGACATAATGTCAATGATTATTCCAGACTGTGGACGACCATTTATCATTGTATAACATCTCTGTTACTGGTATACAAGACATTGAATATATAGAAGAAAAATGATCTTATGTAAAGAAATAAGGAGCTTTGGTTCTTTGTCAATAGTTGTGCCTTTTCTCTATGGTACCTGATCTGACGGTGTTCTGATCAGCCAAACACAGCTGGCATCATTGGGGTAGGCTGATGGGTAGTTGGCGGAGGTCAGAGTTCCATTCTTTCATTAAGTAAATAAGCACAGACATCTGAAAGCAGAAACACAACTTAATCAATGACTGTGGTGGATCTTGTGTAACTTTTTGAAATCTGTGGACCTGCAAGAGCTTACTGCATTGATACAACCGGTTGATTTTAGAGACATCTAGAACACTCAGTCCATCTCTTTGCCCAATTGGGATGTTTGGGACCGGTATGGTCACAATGGTGGGTTGTCCTGAAGTGTTTGAGAAAGCGAAACTGTCAGATAAAAAAGACAAAATCAGGTGGCGACATCAGAATTTGAACTGTATCATACATTATAGAAAAGGGTATTCCAGAATATTACTTTAGTTTGCATAGTCGCAAAGTATTATTAATTTTACCCATACGTAATGAACTAATAACCTTACCTGTCATAATGCATCACTGATTTATAGTCATACTCAAGACCAAGGTTGTTGGTGTTTTGTTTGGCAAAATTCATAACGTGATCTAGAAGGCAAAGAATCTGTATCAGGCTATGTTCATGTGTGTTGGACTTTATGTAGATTTCAGTATGGATTCTGCACCTAAATCCATGTGAAATTTGTATCCAATGGAGGTAAATGGAGTTTCCACAACCCTGTTCACATGTATCACAACATTTCTATCTGCTGAGCAAAAAATATTTTAAAAAAATGGAGAGGAAAAAAAACATGAGGTAATTACCTGGTGATATATACTGGTACATGATGGTGACATAGTTATCCCGGTCACTCCGTGACTGTTCATGGTAGAACCCCAAGGCATGGTTTAGCTCATGCTGTATAATTCCTCTGTACATACAGCCACCCATATCTACTCCAACCATCTGACCTCCACCTATCCGGCCCACATATGATACACATCTGAATATAAATGGGAAATTATTATTATTTGTAATATCGAAAGATTAGTCAAAAGAATAATAAGCATAAGAAATAAAGCTGATATTATAGTAGAAAAACATCAAAGTAATCACTGATATTCAGAGTCATATCATATCAAATAAACTTATTGGTTGCCACTATAACAGTGCTACAATTAGGTGTAACTGTGGTTAATATTGATCGTGAGGAATGGAACATCTCATCAGCTTTTAACACAGGGGCTCACGAACCGTGTTGTAGTATAATAAATCCATGTCTGTGCAAATACAGACCATAGTGGATTTCTATTATTCTAAAGACAGCCTCATAGGTCGTCAGGTCATAGGTCATTATATTCTGTGACTAAATCTAGTCATCTAATAAGTCACTCTGGTGCATGGAGTAGCTGGGCTAGCTCCCTACAAAGGATCTTTTGTACACTAGATATGTCATAGCTTTTAACAATAACAAAGGTTGCTGATTCCAGGTCTAGAAGTTGTGCTTGAAATGTTTTAAATGCATCAAAGACCATACTTTAACACTGCCATTGTGCACCCATATGAAATGCCAAGTGCAGGGAAACATTAAAACTAAAATAATAAGAATAAATTATGGAATTCATCTTTAGGTTAGTATAGGTACACCAAGATCACACATAATAGTAAAGATGGATTTCTATTTCTTTACTTGTTTCATACTTATAATCATAGATTACAATATTATACATACACTTTTAGCAAATTAAAATTGAAGAAACCTGAATAGAATAACCTACCCCTTTGAAGACATAATATTCAAGTAGTCATTCTCCGTAGTCCGAGGCACAAACCTCACACAGGTAAGAGTTTCAAATTCCTCCATTGACGTCTTAAACAAGTTGAGATTCCAACTACCTGGGGTTAAAAGAACATTGATACATACAATGATGAATCTTCGGTAAAACAGTTAGGTTGGCCAACTTAGAAATAACATGAAAAAACTTACTATAATTGGAGGCAAACAAATAGGGCACATTGACCGTCCCATTGACAGATTTGGGCCACAAGCACTGTGTGCAGGACGTAGCACTGCGTCCGGTTGTTTTCAACATGTCACCTTGCTGTAAGTTCATGGAATTTTCTAAATAAAGAAGATTCATATTTTAAATATAGTATATGCAATTACTTTACAAGTCAAATATTCAGGTCACTTAGTTGTCTAATCTAGACATTTAGACCCATGGACAACACGTGGAGATGAGTCAATGGTTGAACAGGAAGTTTAAGTTTTTCTATAAAATACAGTAAGATTATAAATTTGTAATGGAACTTCTATTCTATATACTACTGCTGCAGATCCAATGCTATTATATATTAAGTTTCTAAAAACTACTCCATACAGAGATATTCTCTTAACATATTCTCAATTAGGTCCAGTAATATTCTCTTCATGTTGTTAATATAAGATAAAGATAAAACAAAATATATATGATGGGGAAAAGAACCAGTAAACTTTGGAAGATTGTTTTGCACTCAACTTACTGTAGGTGGAAACCTTGAGGTGATTGTACATTACAGCCTAAGTTATACTTCATAGCTGTATTTAGAATTCTGCCGGCTTCAGAGCTGAACTCTGTTAGTATTGCCTGTTTTAGTGTTTCTGTTATGATTTGTTTGGAGTCTCAAAGTTTTGTGGTGCAGCCTTCATACCTGACACAGTAACCTGATAAAGGAGAAGACTATCTTCCCCATTATATCTTACATAGTAACATATGAATAGTGCAGTTTATCGGGTTGTAGAACCCATCCAGGTGACACCTTCACTGGAGTTGTAGCAGATCTACAGTAACCAGATCCATACACTACAACAATAGATGGTGCTGTGTAGTTCCAGTAATGCCTACCTATACCAGATCCACTATGGCTATCAGCAGGTGTGTTGTACCTATATAATAATTGTGACCTCTAATATACTAATCTCTGTGGTACCGGTACCCATATAGTGATGGTGACCTCTCTAAAACCAACCCCTATGCTACTCTTATATTAATGGTGATCTCTCCAATGCTAATCCCCATGGTACCCCACTTGTAACAGTGACTCAGTTCCCGTATATACAATACTATTAACCACTACCTTATGTTTCCTAGTAATCATATTAGTAGACCATTAATATGAAGATATTTGTAAAGCTGAGAGTTTACAGCCATAGATGAGTTTAAATAGACAGATATTGGACAAGCCACAGTTTAAATGACAGCTACATAATGGGCACAACCATTGCTAGGGTCAGTGCAAATTGAGTAATGTACTAATGTATAAAATTAATTTTCTATTTATGACAAAAATCCGATGTCATTGGTGGACATACCCTTTATGTACATGATTCTTGTAGCAATGGAATGATTATAGCTTTCCCCATGTAAAATACACTATAGCAATTACAGAACCACAGACTAATTATGGTTAGAGAAATTTCAAAACTTATTTTGTAATGTAAATGCATGATTTCTTTAACTCATCACTTTTATTGACCTGGAAACTTAACTAAGCTGTTACCTTTGTTGACCTTGATTATCTTGGCAAAGGTTCCTTCAGGTTCTTCTGATGCCTTAGAATCTGTAGCTAAAAGCATGTATATAATGAAGGAATGATGTCATGTATTTATCAGTAATGCATAAGTTTAATATTACTATTCGTTATAATTCTACCATCAATGAAACCTCGGAAATTGAATTTTCTTATCCTGTATTACAATTTATATCAATGGGATTTGAAGTTTAACATCCTAACATTCTGTGATTTATGTTTCTATTATTTGCCTAATTTGTTAATTGACTAATAAAGTCACAGATATTAAAAAATTGTAATATGTGACTTTGAGACATAACTTAAAAATTGGGGAAAATAATAGAAATATAAATCCCATAAGCTAAGGGTGTTATACATAAAATCCCTTTGAAATTTATAATAATAAACAATAATACACTTCAGCTTTCATTGAAGATAAATTACAAGATTGATTAAACATGACCTCATCTTACCTGGGCCTGATTTTGCAATTTTCTTGATCGCATTTAATGTATTTTCTGTTTGTTGTAAATGAGAAGTATATTGATGAGTAAAACAAGATAGAAATAAAACACTCCAGTTCTCATGACCAGAATAAAGAGATTTTTTTTGTGAAATATGAGAATAAAAAACTATACTGTGCATGCTCCATTTATGTCCCGCTACACCCAGAAGTGAAAGACTTCGGTCTCTGATTCTGGTACCTACAATTTCAAGACTCTTCACTTTAAGGTGTAGCATGATGTAATCTGCGCAATTGCAATACAATTCCTTTTTTAAAAAATCTGCAGGCAGGATGTTATAGAGCAGGAAGGGATGAGCAGATTGATGGGAAATGATTGACCAAAACGTGTAATTTTATTCTTTTAATTCTCTGCTATGAGCTCAGTAACCAAGAGGATGGTCTTATCAGTGACTGACAGCCTTCCCTGTATAAGTGTGTATACCGAGATATCAATCACTAATAGGACCATCCACATAGCTACTAAACTCAGAATGAGCAGAGATTTAAATTAGAAATGATCAAAACAATTTGTTAGAATATAAATTTGATCTGATTTTTTTTTAAATTCTGATTCAGTAGAATCAGAATTTCTTCAACTTCGTTTGGAAAAACTTTTGAGAGAGACATTTTACAGACATTTAAATCCTGTTTGATGCAGGTAGATATGATTTGTACCCAAATCAAATGTTTTAGTCTGTTCTGACAAATCAAACTGAAACAAATTTTAGGAAAATCGCTCATCTCATATTTAAATGAATGAATCAGAAGTTATGCTAAATCTTTACCAAAAAACTGTAGGTTATTTCTATGCAACTAAACTTTTTGGTGCACTACGATTGGAGAAACTCCTTTCAGTGCGTTTGACTTCCCCTGTGTCATCGTTAACCTACTCTGAATTTTAAGGGCTTGTCAATGAGACAAGAGTAGGTGACACTGGGTGGTATCACTGATGAAGCAATAATGCACTGAACTGAAAGGCTCCACCCACAGTGCACCGAAAACCTTATCTTCATACAAATGAAAATAAGCATTTCTCAGGATTAGGGGATCTGTGTTTTACAAGAAATTTGAGTAAGAATTTACTAGAATAGTAAGTATGATAGCAGTAAAATTAATACCAGACACTAAAGACACACTTGAAGAATAAAGGTACAGACACTGAAGAACAGCCCAAATAACACTGAGGAGCTCTTACCATATTCCTTTAATCCAGGTATGGAAAGCTAGAGAAGAAACACATGCAGTCATTAGTAACACTAAAATTCTAATAATGTAAAATAAATTCCTTCATTAATATAATAGTGTAAAAAGATTTCCATCTGAATGGAGTTAATTTGACAGCAATCTATAGATTTCTGCAAGATCATTTCATAGCAATGGGAAAGTGCAGAGACTCTCAGGACATTGGAGAAGATACTAATTGTTTTTTTTTTTTTAAATAATTGAAATTTTGAACAGCATACAAATGTTTATAAAGAAAACATATTTTTTATAATGTCAAGCTTACACTCATCAAGGTCATATACCATACATTTTTCTGACAATAAAACAGGATAAAACAACTCAAATCTAAAACCGAATCTCAGTGCCAGTGTCTCATTTTCTAATTCTGAAAAAGTTTCCCCTCACCTCTTCCATCTCCTATGATGCACACTAAGTCTGTATAGATAGTAGTTATTTTTCTCATTGGTGTCCAACTTCCATATCAGAGAGCTGCCATCCTTCTATCAGTGGTAAGTTTATATGGTCACCATCTGTGCACTATATGTTTTGATACCATAGGGAACTTTAGTATCTCAACAACCCCAATGCTCCTCTCTGCTCCTCCATGATATACAACCGTGTATCCATAAATGGAGACACAATGGCTCTGATTTCCTCGTCTGAACAGTATGATTCCAGGAACCTACACCATTTGTTAAAGAAACGTCTAGATGTATGCTCTTTGAAGATACCAATTTTACTGGAGACATAGAAAATCACCTTACCTGTAATGATGGAATTAGAGGAACACTCGTCACTGATTCCACCACAAAAAGCAGGAGAAGAAAAGAAATCTTCTCACCCATCTTACTAAGAGATAGCTAGCTACAGTATTAGAAGATTATTGCCTTGTCTAGATTAATGCTCAATGTATATGCCTTTATATACCTGTAAATGATAGACCTCTACCAATCACAAAGCAGAACTAAACATATCTGTAATGGTCTAAATAACAGCCTGGAACCCATAACAGGTTTAGAATCATCTCTGTATGTGACCACCAAGTAACTACCATGGAGATGTTTTTCAATTTGTTCAGGCATTCCAGTATGCTTCATGGTGTAATTTTTATGCCGTTGATAATTTTGTGTATGTGTGTCAAACCTGAAGAAAACAAAACCAAGTTTTTTAACCTGGTTACTGTTATTTAAGATTTTATGTTTGTTTTTTTCAGTTAGATTTACAACCTCTACTTGGGAGGGCAACTGTATTATTTACTTCTGTAGGGAATTCTAAAAAAAATAGCAGCACTTATAGGAGAAGATATTCAGTTAGTGGTGGTGCCAGCAATGATGAGTATTAGCCTGTAGTACCCCTGTAATCCAGAAAGCAAAAGAGAAACCACAGCACTATGTAGTCTTCACTATGTTATTGAGGTTTATGCAACAAACTAGAATGCAACGTTTTATCCAGAGTGCTTGAAAAGGACCACAAGGGTTGTGGTCTTGAAATGTTGCATTTTTTTGGTGAATAAACCACAATAATATATTGAAGACTACAGGGTGCTGCGGTTTCTCTTTCACTTTCTCAGTTGGCACAGTCACCGTGTAGTGCTGAGGTCCTTGCTTAAAATACAACCAGGAACAACATCTCCTTACATGATGAGGAACAGCAAGTAGTCCACAGACAGCTCCTCATTCCCTTTCTGAGTAGGTGCTTGGTCACCATAGTAAGGGATATGGGGTCATGTTGATGCCCAGGAGTCTTCCATCTTTTTTCAGATATTATCCAAACTGCATAGCTGTATTTTGTAGACTGCATGTAAAATGCACTTAAAATGATGTGCTAATTATTTACATTATTTGCTTTGTTCTTAGTATTCAGTAGTAATTTGTATCAGTTTTATAATGATGGCGTTGCTAGTAGATTGAAATAAAAAATTTACAGTGAGAGAAATAGGAAGCAGTGCTCGCGTGGACCGCCACCTCCTATTCAAACAGCTGTTTGTGGGAGTGACAGATGTTGGACCCCCTTCAATCAGATATTGATGACCACTCCTGATGATAGGTCATCAGTATGTATGGCCTACACAACCCCTTTTAATGTTACTCCAATAATTATTAATTTTATTAGTGTATTCAGTGTGCTTGTGGGAAGGGAAGGAAATTGTATTACACTCCCCTATCTTAAAGTTCCAGAGAACAGATTTGCAAACTGTTTCATACTTTGTGTGACTGCGTACATTTAGGCCCAAAAATGTTAGGAATACGGAAGGGTTCCAAATGAAAGACTCAGAGCCAGAATAATGGGTAGTAGTAGCATAAATAGTAGTAATAGGCCACAGTTGTTCCTGCTGGCTTAGGAAAAGTGCAACATTACCACTTCCTAGTGGGGCTCCTTCCTTTTTCCTAAAAAGAAACATATAAACCCCACCATGCCCTACAGCAGACAGCTAAGAGAGCCTCCTTGCTGATGACTTGTCTGCAAGCAGGCATCATTTGGGCTGCCCTGATGAAGAGGTTCAGGAGGAGGTTGGGGACCCCATGCATAGCTGTGTTAACAGTAGTAATAGTGGCACCTATAGCCACAACATTGGTGTTAAAAGCAGCAACAGTGGCAGTCCGGGTTAATGCATAGCAGTGGAGGGGGCCAAAAGGAGCCCATCATGATATCTCACAGTCTGATAAAAGGACGAATGTGTGCTGGACAAGACCTGGGAGTCGGATAGGGGTGATTAGGAGACAACATCAGAGGAGGAGGGAGATGGTGACAACAGCAGCAGCAATAAAGTTTAGATGCGACATACCTCCCAAAGAACAGCCAGGGCCACGTCTGCTTTGGGATCTAGTGAAGCCACAGACACTGTGGGTGAGTTACTCCCAAAACAAGCTTGGCTGCTTCTAGCTCTGTGTGAGTAACTTCCATATGCCATTTTTCTCCCTAAGGCAGGCATGCAATACCATAGCAGGGTCCAAGATCTGCAGGAATAAAATAAGCCATAGGTGCTCCAACAAAATCACAGGTAATGGAGCACTATTGCAGCAAATGAGGTGGCATCACCGGATCCTTTGGGAAAATACAACTGACCAGCATTCCCATTCAGAACAAGTCTGTCCATCTGCTTTTCCTCTTTATAGCAGCCAACACACATCCCCAAGCAATACACTGCCCTTCTCATCATCATCAGTTCCTTCTACTCATGCTTATATTCCTACTTGTCCTTGTCCTCCGCTTCATTGTAAGACTTCTATAATGGCCAAGTTTGGCCATGAAAAACTTTTCTCCACCAGCAGTTATCTTTTATACAAGCCAACCCCCACCTTGCCATGTTATTGACAATGCAGTCACTGCCATACAATTGTAGCAGTGCCTTGTACTCTCATGTGGGGGAGAATCTGCAGCTTTTTTCACTGTGTGTCAAGCTGCACTCCACAATGGACACCTGGAGCAGCTGTTATGGGCAAGAACGTACAGTATTTCTTTCACAGCCCACTGGGTCAATGTTTTTTGTTACAGTGGAGAGGCAGCACCCCAAGCAACATTGCCATGTCCATTTGACAACCATCCTTGATTACATCAGGCTGGCTCCCACAGCAGGCCCCTATCCACCTCTTCAACTTTCTCATCCATGGACAAGCTGCCATCCTTAACAGCTGCAAAGCCCAGCATTGCTCCCAGTCATCCTTCTTCTTGTCACATGTATTAAATCAAGAGCTGATTGCCCTGGGCGAGAGTAGCCACACAGACAAACACTTGATAATATACATCAACCAGCAAACATCCCGCTTGCTGTCACCCAGCAGACTCCAACTGGGCAAGGTGGTCAGCGACAATGGCCATAACATTGTGGCTGATCTGAACTTGGGGGGGAAAAACACCTGTTCCCTACATGGCTTATTAAAAAAGCACGCTGGCTTGCTCAGGGTGCGCAATGACCAAGAGACTGTTCCTCTGTTCAGCCATTCTCACGTGCCGAGGAACACTCCCCTGACTTGCAGTGACTTATGGGTCTGCAATTACACTGCTCAATCCGCAATGTTCCAACTCTCTGGAATTCAACATTGATCAAGTTACAACATCTGTACGAGCAGCAGAAAACCGTGAACAATTTTGTCATGCACCAGACTGCTTCAAAAGGGGGCATGTGTTGATTCCAGGTTGGCAGTGGTAGCTCTTTCCATTGATGCTGCAGTTTTCCTTCATCCCCCTCATATGCACCTTAGAATATAAACTGACGCTCATGTAGAGGAAGAACAGCTAGTGCATCTTGCTGCCCACCCTGTAGATGTTGGAGGGGCCCAAGAAGGAAAAACACCCATGGAGGAGGAAGATGAGGAAAGGAGCTGTCACTGGAGGAGGAATAGGAGTTGAAGGAGCAATAGGTTGATGATGGTGATACCGGCCACAATACTCAATTGTCTTAGTTGGGGGCAGAGTTGGAAAGAGCTGGCTCTGCTACCGTGTCAGGTGTATTATTGACATCAAGCAGTCTGGTGTTTACTGGATAGCCATGCTTTTAGATCTTCGCTATTAAAGCAAATTGGAAGAATGTTTTCCTCTCTATGACAGGGAGGCCAAATTATGTTATAACCAGGAAACAGTGTGTATGCAGCTTACAGTATCTTTTGGCATGCAGACTCCTGCCACCAACAAGTCTGAAAGAGAGGATCCTGTCCATTCACCACAGAGTCACACCCCACTCTGGCTACCACAAGCAGTAGAAGCCAAGCAGCAGTAGCAGCACTAGCAGCCTGTTTAGTCTTCTCAACATAGTTTTTTCCTGAGCCACACCAGGCTGAGGCTAATCATCAAGATAACACCTCTTGCTTAAGCGCCAAAATTAGGCCTAACTACACGCTTGCCTGTCTCCGATGCATACCGTGTTCTCTAGCAAAAGGCAAACAAACTGCATCACTCACCTGCACATCCAGCAGAGGAAGCACAGACAGGGCCTTGATCCGCCACATCCAAATGGAAAAGAAGAAGTAAAGTCCAGCTTCCGTATAACATGCTTGCATCTTTATTAATAGCGGTAAAAGCCAAACAAGTAGTACATGGACTGTCTATGTACTACTTGTTTGGCTTTTACCGCTATTAATAAAGACACAAGCATTTTATACGGAAGCTGGACTTTAATTTTTCTTTTCCATACCTTGTTCTCTGACCCCATGGATTTCTAGGCAGGCAGACTGGAACAGTGGCCTGAACAGGCACAGCACACTCTTTCTTCTTTCTTGACCATCCTCCAGTGTCAATTCAGAGAGGGTTTTCAGTGCCGCAGAATGCTTAGTGACATCCATACAGACAATTATCTTCCACCAGTGTCCCAAACATCACTATTCTTAATATGAACCAAGCCTGGATTCAAGAGGATTTTTACACTCCTCCAGCTGAGGCAGATTAATAGATCTGTCTGCCTTGCTGACAATGTCCCACCTTGACGCTGCATGCTGTTCTGCCTACCATCATGTTGCCTGCCTACCATCATGTTCTGTACAGTTGCAGATGCCTCTGTCACCTTCATGCCACTGCTGCTAACTGCCTACCAACATGTTCCATACAGCTGATGCCTCCATCATGCCACAGTCGCTTCCAACCTACCATCATTTTTCGGGCGGCTGTTGCTTCCATCCTATCACTGCCAATATCATACCACTTCTGCTGCCGGCCTACCAACATATTCCATATGGCTGCTGCTGCTTCCATCATGCTGCTGCTACCTTCCTACCAACATCTTTATAAGGTCCCTTTTACACAAGCTATACAGATTCTCTCAGGGTGCGCTCAGTGAAACTCATGCGATTCTGCAAGCAAGTTCAGTCAGTTTTGCCTGCAATTGTGTTCAGTTTTCAGTTTTTTCCACGCTGGTGAAATCAGTTTTGATGCATTTTTCACGCGCATGGAAAAAAAAATGAAGGTTTACAAACAACGTCTCCTAGCAAGAGATTAGATACAATTTTCTCTCTGATTTTAAAAAAGTCATCTATCATAAAAAAAGATGAATCTTTAAAAACTATTCAACTTATTAGCCATATCAACTATTACTAAAGTGTTATATATGTCTGGATCAAATAAAACCGCATATTAGAAAACACAATGTGTCCTCGTGCCTCAGTGTGCATGCTCGGATTTTACAGAACGTGACCAGGAGATCGAAGCTTTCTTGTTGCCAGAAAACTAATCTCCTGCTTTTCCACACTGATCTAAAACAGTCTATTCACTATGAAATGAATGGATGAATGATGAACAAGTGAAGGACAATCTTTACCCGCTCACATCTATCCTCCACATATCAATGAATTGATGACATCAGTACCTTCCCAGCCCTCAAGGGAGGCAATGAATGCTTTTTAAAACTCAATGACTGCTTTGAGTAAACAAAAGAATATAATTGTTCTGTATAATTCACCATTGAGTAAACATATAAAGCCATGAAATTTCTAATACACCTGTAACAGGCAGTGGGTGTGGACCTACTTTGCCCACTAACCTGTTTGACTTGGGGCAGGCAAACAGATAAGCACACCTTCACTGGAAAAATAGCGAGCTAGGAATCTAAATTTCCTTATACACATGACATCAGATACTCTTATTAACTAAAAAATGTTATCATTTTTGTGTGCTTTACATAACTTGAGCATTCTAGATGGCACATTTGTAAAAACAGATGCTGGCCGTCCTACATATAATATTACCTAAACCAGCTAAAAAATAAATAAATAAATAAATAAATAAATAAATAAATAAATAAATAAATAAATAAAAACATGTGTTCTAGTGAACATTAGGCTTTTGCCTTTTACACTCCTAGATTGGGACTCCTGAGTTTGATAAATCTGGAACAATTGGCTTTATATCTGAAAAGAGAGCCAGCATGAGATGCTTTATTAACTTTATTTAGAGAGCCCCATTTGCTTCTAGCACTGGACTCATTGGACTCCCAACTACTAAGAAAATTTAGCTTTAAGGGATTCATAAAATTGGCACTGCTGGCTTCATTCATCAACCTCCGTCTTTTTCATGTGCTGTGTCTACCTCATCAATTCCTCGAGAATCAACTTTTAATAACTGGATTAAATTAATTTTACCTATAATATGGTTATACCACACTATTCATGGGATGATTCACTGGCAGGCCAGAATGTCAAGAAAGCAGGTTTATGATCACCGTTATATCAATGATGGGTGCAGAGGAGCAGATTAATATGCCTGTACAGTACTTGAATAGTAATCTTTGGGCTCTAACTATTACCCCATCATCAACAAAAACAGATAGAAGACATACGGTAGCTCAAAAAAGGTTTATACAAAGGATGAGCGAATCAATTCATAATGAAATGGATTGATTATGAATTTCACCAAAATGTGTCTGCCAAAAAAATCTGAAGCTTTCCTGATTTACTTTAGACAAATCATGTAAAACGACGTGCAGTGACATTTTACTGTTCATATGGGTGTGCAGAACCACAAGGGAGAAAGAAGGATGGTCACATGACTGGGAGGAAGTTGGTGAGGCTTGCCCTGATTGGCTCAGATACTGACAAACAGCATGGATCGGTGGATTGAAGGGTGTGGGAATATAGGGAGAGAATAGGTATACTAAGGGGTTTAAAGCTTTGATTTAACCCAGGAAAGAGAGTGAGGGAGTGATAACAGGTCACTATCGGGCGTATTTATTGGCAGGCTACTGTCAGCTTAACTTTTGTCAACTAGTTCTGCATTATATATTCCTGCAAAACAGGCATTTTTTTTTACAGAAGTTTCTTTCTACATATTCGTACAAATTACACTCTTGCAAGCACTAAGAAATTAATCCTTTTTTTTTTTTTTCTAGAAACCAGCCTAAATCCATTTCCATTTATTTCGGTCTCCACATGTTTCTTTTGGGGTTGTTGATTATATTCAAACCAGCATATACATAATTACTACATCAATACACAAAGTAAAGCACATTATCTGAGAGGCAAAAAAATGTCAAGGCTACGGAAGGGTTCCAAACTAAAGACCCAGAGCTAGAATGTGGGTAGTAGCAGCACCAGCTATCCGGCCATAAGTAGTGGTAGTAGTAGGCCTCAGTTGTCCCTGCTGGCTTTGGAAAGTGGCAACATTATTGTTTAGGAAATGAAAGATAAGAATGTGGATTGGATGGCTTACTCCTTTCAGTCACAGCAGGATAATGTGGGGGTGACTTTGGAGTCCAACACTGTTCCGTTGAGCCAGAGGTCACAACGTTCTTCAAGCCCCAGTGAAGCCTTTCAGTGGGCCCTCTCAGTCTTCACTGCCCCTTCCTAGTGGGGCACCTTCCTTTTTCCCATGAAGTAGCAAGAAAACCCCACCACGCCCTATGGCAGATAGTCAAGAGAGTCTCCCTATTGACTACTTGGGTGAGAGCTGTCACTGCCCTGAGGAGGAGGTTGGGGAAGACATTGGGGAGCCCATGCATACATGTGTTGAAGGTGTGATAATAGTGGCACCTGTAGCCAAGACATTGGCGGTGTGGGCAGCGACATTGGCAGTCAGGGAAAACGCAGAGCAGGGGAAGGGGGCTCAGAAGGCCACTATGATATATTGCAGTTTGATAAAAGTGGCAGGGAGGATGAGGCCTCTGATGACGATTGTGGCAACATCTGTGGAGAATGGCGGTGGCAGCAATAAGGAGCAGAGGCCACGTACCGCCTAAAGAACAGCTAGGGCCATGTCATCACATGCTTCGGGATCTGGTGATGCTGCTGACAATGTGGGTGAATTAGGCACACTCTTCTTTCTTGGCCATCCTCCAGTGTTATCTCAGAGAGGGTTTTCAGTGCCACAGGAGGCTTGTTGACATCCAAACGGACTGTTGTCTTCCACCAGTGTCCAAAACATCATTATTCTCAAGATGTCTTACCTTGCCACTGCATGCTGTTCTGCCTACCATCATGTTGCCTGCCTACCATCATGTTCTGTATGGCTGCTGATGCCTCCATCATGCCCCTGTCGCCTTCATGCCATTGCTGCTGCCTACCTACCATCATGTTCAGCAAGGCTGCGGATGCCTACCTACATTTTCTCTACAGCTGCTGCCACTATCAAGCCGCTGACGCCTTCATGCCTATCCTGCTCCATGCTTATCATCATGTCTCATAAGGCTGTTGCTGCCTCCATCATGCCAGCCAAAGATGGCAGACAAGGAAACCTTCAAGACATTGGCACCCCCAAATGACAGAAAAGGGGACTGATGATGGGTTACTGACTCTAAACAAACCTTTTAGATGACATTTTCTCTGTTGCCCATAATTTTAAAAAGTCATATACTATACAAATAAGGTGTACCAACAAAAACTATTCAATTTATTACCAATAGAGATGAGAGAATATGAATCTATTCGGCTGAAGCTGCGTACTAATCATACGTTATTATGTGGTGTTTTGCGTACATTCGCGCAGTAATAACGAACGTACAGTTGTTAAAGGTACGCAACTTATGTGAACAGGTACGCATCAGTGTACAAATTGCGTACGAATCCTCAGTGTACTATTGTCTAGCGATTGCGTTCTGACTCTGTCCCCTGGCTACATTATACTGTATCAGCAGAAGAAAGCACGTAATCCGGCTGTGATTGAGATGAGTGTGCCATCCACTCCACTACCTCATCCACTTTCTCCTCCACAACAATTTTGGGCCTTGGTGGGTTAGCCTGGTGTAACAGTGGCCAACTATTATGAATTCTACAAGTAGAAGCTCCGGCTACAGGTCCTTTGGCACTGCTGCCCTGTGCCACCTTCTCCTTTTTTTGGAGCTTGAGGTCTGGCTGGAACCCTTTTGCTTTTCCATGCCAGACATTTTCACTTGACTGTGGCCCTGCATTTGGTCTTTGTCTCTCTCCCTATCTCTCTCCCTGTCTCTCTCTCTGCCTGATTAATTACTAGCCCTGCACTTGCCCTGCAGTATCCCTGATATGTGTATTATAGATTCCCAGAACAATTAAACCCCAATTTTAACAAAACAGTTCTCTGTCTCTCAGAACTTCACACACAGTGCTTCTGCTCTTCTCAGCAGTCGCAGCACAACTGATGTCACAGGCTTACCGAGCCTATGGGCCAATCAGAGCAAGCCCTTCCCGCTTGGTTAGGTAACCGATTTATTCCCAGGCTTTTTGCCGCACGAATAATGAACTTACAGTAAAAGTTCGCTAATTAACGGAATTTGTACGCATCAGCGTATAAAGTAACATGTACGTAGCATTAGCGTACAATTTATCGGACAAGTATGTAGAGAATGCATACAAAGCTTTAAGAACATTTTTGAATCTAATGGAGCGAATCTCAAAAAATCCGGATTCGCTTCGGAGTGGAAAATTTGTAAGATTCGATACGAATCTACGAAGCGGTGAATAGATTCGCTCATCTCTAATTACCAAACACAACTCTAACTAAAGTGCTATATATGTCTGGATAAATCGAAACAACATAATATAAAATGTAATGTATCCTCATGCTCAAATTTTCCATGTGGCCAGGTGATTGAAGCTTCCTTGTTTGCCAGGAAACTTATATCCTGCTTTTCCACACTGATCTAAAAAAGTCTATTCACTAGAAAATGAATGAATGATGAACAAGTGCAGAAAAATCTTTACCTGTTCATGTCTATCCTCCACATATCAATGAATTATGATGTCAGTACCTCCCCATCCAGCCCTCAATGCTCTTTAAAGCTCAATGACTGCTTTGAGTAAACAAATGTATATAATTTAGAGATGAGCGAATCATCCAAAATTTGCTTCGGCGAATAATCAACGAATTTCTGACAAGATTCCTTCTTAATACAAATTTATTCGGTCAAAATTTGCATTAAAAAATAATCATTGTTTTTCGAACATTCCTACACAAATGACGAACATACAGTCAGTTTTGTTAAAAGTACACAATACGTAAGCATTAGCGTACAAAGTGCGTACGAATCCTGAGCGTACTATTGATTCGAGATTGCGTCATACTAGGCTGCGGCGTACACTCTTTAGAGGCAGTCTATATGAGGTAGAAAAGTAAGGTGCTAGCTATCCGGCTGAGTGCATAATTTACTAAAGAACACTATAAAATAAGTGCATAATAGGACGCATTACAGTACCTGAAAAAGAATACACAATGGGCTAAAGTGCTTGAACGTTGCTGAACCTGTAAAAATATTATTGATAAAATACAGCAAAGACATAATTATGCAAACATTTTAGTGCAATCAATTTAACATTTGCATTTCCTCGTGGCTCCTTGGCATGATAAACACTGGAACACAGTCCCAAATTCAGATGTAATCCACTTGAGGTAATTTTGTAATCCAAACAGGTAACATGTAGTCCACATGGATAATATAAAATTGCAGCAAAGGGGGCTCCCAAATAGCCTGAGAAGGGAGGGAAAAGGAAAATAAGCGCACTTAGGTGCAACTGGGAATTTTCTGCAGAATGGGGGGGGGGGAATCCTGACAAGCCTTGTCCATCTGGGTGAGAGTCAAACAGGGGGCAATACAAACTAAACAAAACAAGTGCCAACTAGCTCTCACCCGTCAGGTGCAGTCCATGTTGTGGCTCCCATAGGTCTTCCTGAGGTGTCCTTTAAATCAGCCAGTAGTAGAGTTCCTCAGATGAGGGACCTGAAGTCCTCCTCACTTGAGCTACTGCTGAATGACATTAGAGGATGCTCCTGCCTTCTGTAGGCCAAGCTCACTGCCGTGGTGGAACTACACTACCCTCTTCTTCTAGAAGTCGGATTTGACCGGGTCCGGGTGGTGGTCACGCTGGTGAGCGCTGCAGCCACTTGTGCCTTTACTTTTCAGGATTCTCCTGCCGGGACAGCAGGGGTAAGGACTTCTGGCTGCAGTGGTTGAGGCAAGGTTGCACCCAGGGAAGAAGCCCCAGCTCCCCTGGCTGCTGCTGGCTTCATCTTCCAGGGTAGTTGGTACTGGTGGATCACCGTGGACTGAAACGTAAACGATGAAGTCGTCAGCTGACCCAGCTGAAAGGACTGTGATGGTAATGGCACTGGCAGTCCAGGGATCAGAGGATCCGGCTGTGGCTTGTCCCTGAAATGGAGGGTGCCATTTGGTGACTCCTGAAGGCAGCACACCGGCACTTCGCCTGGTGGTTCCTCCGGCCAAACTTCCGGTGGTGATGCAGGTACCAGGGGCTTTGATAATAACGTTACCCCGGTAGCAAAGGGATGCCATGGGGGTGTATTCCACATGTACAGGCTGTGACGGGGTTGGGGCAGGTACGGCCGTTTCACTGACCTGCGGCCCACAAAGTACTCCTTGCTATCCTCGTCATCCGCCAGGAAGCCAGAGCCTCGCTCCACAGAAAACCACAGGACGGTTCCCTTTCGCCGCTCCAGTGTAGGGTCTCCCACCCTTGGATGGTCCAGTACTTGGATGATCCAGTCCATCCTTGTAGTCCCATAGGGTCTGGGCGTGGGCCGTCACCGATACTGGCACAATCGGGTTCTGCCGAATGGAAGGTGTTGTTCTCCTCCTGGGCGGCGAAGTGGATGCTCCAGCTGCCTCCACCACACCAGCTGGCAAGGCGAATATGGAGTCAGGATCCATGAGACTCTCTTGCATAGTTGTGCCGCTCTTATCTCTGGAGCGGGCGGTGGTTCGGAGTCCTCGTCTCCAAAGACCATCTCTTCCCACTTGGGTCGCAGTTCTTTCGCCATGCTGTTTGCTGTGGTCTAAAACTGGATCTTGTTCAGTGCTGGCTTGAACTGGAGAGGAAGGCAAATAGTTCCTGGTGGGCCGGGCTGGTTTTTCCCGCTTCTGAGGGGGGGTGTATCTAAACTTTCCCGCTCTTGAGGGGGCGTATCGTCATTTTCCTGCTTCGGGGGGCTGGGGAGATGGCAAGAAGAATGCATACGTTGCCTATGTACGTAGCGTCAGTGTCAATCTTAAGAACATTTACGAATAATACGAAGCAAATCTGACAAAATCTGGATTTGCTTCGGAGTAGGAAAAATGGAGGATTTGATACGAATCTACGAAGCGGCGAATAGATTTGCTCATCTCTAATATGATTGTTCTGTATAATTTACCATTGTGGAAATGGATAAAGCCATGAAATTTCTAATACACCTGTAACAGGCAGTGGGTGTGGACCCACAGTGCCAACTATCCTGTTTGACTTGGGGCATGCTAACAGAAAAGCACACCTTCACTGGAAAAATAGTGATCTAGGAACCTAGAGTTCAAGCATCCTCTTCTAGGGAAGGGCAACTTAAAGGGAGTCTTGTCTTTTTCTTGAGTGTTGTAGAAGCTGCAAAAACGCTATTTTATTCATATGTAAATAAACCCTTGGAAGTGCCCGGAAGCAGCGTTAACTGCCGTGGAGCCTGGGCTCCTGTACTGTTTTTTTCCTTTTATCCCCACCCCAGTAACTGCCTCCGCCCGCCCTCCTCCTCATTTGCATCCTCCTTCTTTCCTGGCGAGATCCCATGCATGTGCAGTCTCTCGCCGGTCCGGGGCATGCGCAGTAGCTTCAGCGATGCCGTGCCCACAATGGGCATCGCAGTGCGCATGCCCCGGCCTGGCGAGAGACTGCACAGGCACAGGATCTCACCAGGAAAGAAGGAGGATGCAAATGAGGATGAGAGTGGGCGGAGGCAGTGACTGGGGTGGGGATAACAGGAAAAAAAGTGCAGGAGCCCGGGCTCCACGGCAGTTAACGCCGCTTCCGGGCACTTCCAAGGGCTCATTTACATATGAATAAAACAGCGTTTTTGCAGCTTCTACAACGCTAAAGAAAAAGTCAAAGGTACCATTAGATTTATGATTAGGTGTGCTATGTGACTATGTAAGTGCTCTATAGGGGCATATGGAGGTGAAAGACTCCCTTTAAACACCCCAAAGTTACCTTCAATAAGATGAGAGAGGAGAAGATGCTGGTCCGCACAGCAGGCAAGATGCAGAGCGGCTTAAGAGACTGAAGGCAACAGCGGACATGGTCCACCATTGTAACAACACCAAAAATTTCCTTATACAGATTACATCACATCCTCCTACTAACCAAAAAATGTTACAATTTGTTTGTGCTTATCATAACTCAAGCAATTTAGAAGGCACAAACCAGCCCAAAAATAAATAAATAAATAAATAAATAAATAAATAAATAAATTAATAGAAAAACCTGTGTTCTACTCAACATTAGGTTTATACCTTTATACTCCTAGATTGGGACTCCTGAGTTGGATAAATCTGGAACAATTGGCTTTATATCTAGAAGAAAGTCAGCATGAGATGCTTTATTAATTTGATTTAGATATCCCACTTTGCTTCTAGCACTGGACTCATTGGACCCCCAACTACTAAGAACATTTACTTTTAACAGATTCATAAAATTGGCACAACTGGCTCTCTTCATCAACCTTCATTTTTTCTATGGGCTGTGTCTACCTCATCAAATGCCTGAGAGAATTTTTCATAAATGGATTGCATTTAATTTTACCTATAATATGGTTATACCAGACTCTTCATGGAATGATTCACTGGCAGGACAGAATGTCAAGAAAGCTGGTTTTATGATCACTGTTATTTCGATGATCTCTCTTCCCTTTGGTAAGGTGCAGAGGAGCAGATGAATATGCCTGTACAGTACTTGAATACTAATCATTGGGCTCTCACTATTACCCCATCAACAAAAACAGATAGAAGACATAACTCAAAAAAGGTTTAGACAAAGGATAAGCTAATCAATTCATAATGAACTGGATTGATTATGAAGTTCACAAAAATTTGTCTGCCAAATAAATCTTAAGCTTTCCTACTGTAAATCACTTTAGACAAATCATGTAAAACGGTATGCAGTGACATTTTACTGTTCATTTGGGCGTGCAGAACTACAAGGCAGAAAGAAGGATGGTCACATGACTGGAAGGACGTTGGTGAGGCTTGTCCTGATTGGCTCAGATACTGACAAACAGCATGGATCGGTGGATTTAGGGGTGTGGGAATATAGGGAGAGAATAGGTATACTAAGGGGTTTAAAGCTGTAATGTAACCAGGGAAAGGGAGTGATAACAGGTCACTATCGGGCGTATTTACTGGCAGACTACTGTCAGCTTAACTTTTGTCAACTACTGTAGTTCTGCATTATAGATTCCTGCAAAACAGGCATTTTATTTTTATTTTTTACAGAAGTTTCTTTCTACATATTTGTACAAATTACACTCTTGCCAGCACTAAGGAATTAATCCTTTTTTTTTTTTAGAAACCAGCCTAAATCCATTTCCCTTTATTTCAGTCTCCACACATTTCTGATCAGTTTGTTTTTTTGAGGGTTGTTGATTATTTTCAAACCAGCATATACGTTAATACTACACCAATACACAGGGGAAAGCACATTATCTGAGAGGTCCAAAAATGTCAGGGCTACGGAAGGGTTCCAAACTAAAGACCCAGAGCTAGAATGTGGGTAGTGTCAGTACCAGCTATCCGCCTACAAGTAGTGGAAGTAGTAGGCCTTAGTTGTCCCTGTTGGCTTTGGAAAGCGGTAACAATATTGTTAAGGAGAAAGAGGATGAGATTGGATACCTCACTCCTTTTCTCAGTCACAGCAGGATGTTGTGGCGGTAACTTTTGAGTCCAACACTGTTCCGTGGAGCCAGGGGTCAAGCCCCAGTGAATCCTTTCTGTGGAGCCCTCTCAGTCTTCACTGCCCCTTCCTAGTGCGAAACCTTCCTTTTTCCTTTGAAGTAGCAAGAAAACCCTACTTTCCCTATGGCAGATAGTCAAAAGAGTCTCCCTATTGACTACTTGGGTGAGAGCTGTCAATGCCCTGAGGAGGAGGTTGGGGAGGACGTTGGGGAGCCCATGCATACATGTGTTGAAGGTGTGAAAATAGTGGCACCTGTAGCCAAGACACTGGCGGTGTGGGCAGCGACATTGGCAGAGAAAACGCAGAGCAGGGGAAGGGGGCTCAGAAGGCCACTATGATATATTGCAGTTTGATAAAAGTGGCAGATAGAATAAGGCCTCTGATGACGATTGTGGCAACATCTGTGGAGAATGGTGGTGGCAGCAATAAAGATCAGAGGCCACGTACCTATCAAAAAACAGCCAGGGCCATGCCTGCTTCTGAATCTGGTGAAGCTGCTTACACTGTGGGTGTATTAGGCCCAAAGAAGTGCCACAGCTAAGCCCAGCTTGGCTGCCTGTAGGTCTGTGTAAGCAACTCCTACATGGCTCTTTTTCTCCACAAGGCAGGCAGACAAAACCACCGTGATCATAAGTACCAGAGCTCTGATGCAGCACATAAGGCGACATCACCGGATCCTTTGGAAGAATACAACTGGACAGTATTCCTAAGCAGAACAAGTTTGTCTTCCTTTTCCTGTTACTCTATGTGGTAGCCAACCCACATACCCAAACAATACGGAATCTTTGTCATATTCATCACCATCACGATCTTCTTCTGCTAACTCTCCTTCATCTGTAACTGAATGTTTGCCAATGACATAACTTTTCTTCACCAGCAATTAGTCAGAACGTGGGCCACTTCTCGTCAGAACGTGGGCCACTTCTAATGATTCTCGCTATGTGGTAATCAATACTCCATGGTGTACACCTACAGCAGTTATGGACAGGGACAGTACATGTCATTTGGCGAATCATACAGCCGGCACCCAACCGCACTAACAGAGAGCGACAATCGCGCCTCCCCTGTCATTTAACCCCTCAGGTGTCGCGATCAACGCTGATCGTGGCACCTTTGAGTGAAGGCAGAGGAATGCGGTTCCCTCTGCCTTCCGACCAGAGCCCCTGCAAGGAAATTATGGGGCTTTAATCAGTTGTCATGGCAGGAGTATGAAGGGAGTAAAAAATCCCCTATGGGAGCTAATAGTTATAGAAAAAAAGTTTAATAAAAACAGCAATATTTTAAAAGTTTGAATCACCACCCTTTCCCAATTTTACATACTGTATATAAATTTATAAACAATGAAAAATAAACATATTGGGTATCACCGTGTCCAAAAATGGCTGAGCTATTAAAATATAAAAATAACAACATAAAAAAAAACTGTTCAGGTTTAGTATCGCCGCATTTGTATTGAGCCGCAGAATAAGAACGTCAGGTGATTTTTAGTGGTGGAATTCATTTTTTTTTGTTGTTTTTGTTTTCTTTGTTTCAATTTTGCTACACAAAGAACTTTTTCCCCATTTTTTTTAATACAAGACATGGTGAATTAAATGTAATTTTCTGGATTTTTTTTTTTTGTTGAAGTGTACCTACGATAAAAATTACAGACCTCTCCACTCTTTGTAGGTGGGAAAAATTGCAAAATTGCCAGTGTATTAAATACTTTTCCCCCCACTGTATATGCATTGTTTAAGGGGTACTGTTTCATTATAGAGAGCCCTTAGCATGCCGAGTCCATGTGCACGGTATTGTTGATCAGGCGATGTAGTTCTGCATTTCTAGGAAAGATATTCAGCTTTCCTAATCCTATCTGATGTCAGGAGAGGTTAGACAAAATAATTTGGAATTTTTTCCCCCATAAATCAAAAGGAACATTGTCTAGCCTACAATAGTCATCATGTATATCAATTGGTCTCCGTAAGAAAAATAACATCCACCCAGAGGTTCCCCCTAAGGTTTTTCAACTATAAAAGTTATTCTCCTCTGCTTTGCTTTACTCTGATAAAGGGCTTTTGTCCTGAAAGAGCTATTTGCAGATGTGAGGCTGGCTAAGCTAGTTTTTTAGCTTTGCTACATAAGCATGTTTAAAAGGCAGAAAGACATGTTTGCCAATCTGCTGTGTGAAAATAATGCAGCGCTCTTATGGATGCTGTGAGTAGCAGCAAGTAGGTATAATTTAGAGATGAGCGAATCATTCAAAATTTTATTTGCCGAACATTCGTCAAACTTTTCATCAGATTCGTATATTCTACGAATCCGCGTACAAATTATACGTCATTATGTGGCGTTTTGCGAACATTCGTGCACTAATAACGAACGTTCAGTTTTGAAAAACTTCTTTGAACACGTACGCATGAGCTTACAATTTGCGTACGAAAATGACGGGCTTTGCTGGAGCGGAATGGTGGAGCAGGAGGAACGCTTTGAGTCTGACCCCTGGCTACATATGGATACTGTATCAGCAGATGACAGCAAATCATCCGGCTGAGACTGAGATGAGTATGCCATCCACTCCACTACCTTATCCCCTTTCTCCTCCACTACAATTTTGCACCTTAGTGGGTTAGCCCGGTGGAACACCGGCCAAGTATTGCGAATACTACAAGTAGAAGATCTGGCTATAGGTCTTAAAACACTGCTGCCCTGTGCCACCTTCTCCTTTTTTTAGAGCTCGAGGTCT
Source organism: Rhinella marina (assembly GCA_900303285.1). Lineage (NCBI taxonomy): Eukaryota > Metazoa > Chordata > Amphibia > Anura > Bufonidae > Rhinella > Rhinella marina. The sequence continues at coordinate 14,891 of ONZH01021305.1, read as the reverse complement.
GGCTGGAACTGGACCCCTTTTGCTTATCCATTCCAGACATTTTTCACTTGACTTTGTGGCCCTGCAGCTGGTCTTTGTCCCTGTCTCTCTCCCTATCTCTCTCCCTGCCTGATTAATTACTAGTCCTGCACTTGCCCTACACTTGCCCTGCAGTATCCCTGATGTGTAATATGAAACAGGCAACACCTTTAGAATTTTTTTCATCATTTTGGACCAACTTCGGATGAACTAATGAGACCTCCAAAGTAACATTAAACTTAAAGTGAGACAAGTGAATTACAACATCTCACAAAACCTACACCTCTTTCAGAGAAACATGTAAAATAATTTGCTTTCTAGAACAACAAGAGAACCAGAATGTTCCAGGAGAAAATTATTTTACTTAGTTGACTGGCCTTGCGGGGTACTTTTTGAGGTGCTCTTTATTATTAAGGAGAGCAAAAATGTGCATGCGTATTGTATGCCAGGCAACACTTCTCTTGGTTTCTAGGAAGAGTAGGTACTTTGACAAAGTTGAACAGAAGGTAGAACCATTTTGATTATCCTCATACAGAATAAAAATGGGTCTAAACAGAACTATTTAAAAAAAATTTGCTAAAACAGACACAAAGCAAATTTCAAGAACTTTAATTTTTCTACCATGTGATGGAGCACTGGACAGAAGCTTTCCTCAGGTGTCATTGGCATTTATTCAGCAGCCATTATCACATATATTCACATTATCTCCATACAATATTAATACACTAAAAATAACAGCATATACAGCAATAGAGTAAATGCAATTCAAAACTTTATTATCAAGACTTTTTTTTTTTTAGAACACATGTATATAAAGGACAGAGAAGTCATATGAAATATTTATTCACTACCATTAAGTACATTTATCTAAATTAAAAGAAAGTGGTGAACATCACTTGGATATAACTTCAGTGAGGGTGTAGAATAAACTAGTAACAATGCACTGTATCCCAGGGTCTGATGATCTCCAGTTACACTGCAGAGAAAAAGACATGGATTAAAAGCAAATAAAAACATCAAATTCAATCCACTGTATTCATTGTTATTACTGATAGAAAAGCAATGAAGTAATAAGAAAATGAGAAGGTTTTTTATTTATAGCACAATGGGGTTTGTCTGATTAAATAAAGAATAGTTTAAAAGATCAAACATTGGAGTTCACTGCAATGGCTCAAAACTTGATAAGCTTACTGACTGAAGTCCTATGGGGACCTCTATACAGGCCGATTATCAGAAAATGAAAAAAAATGATTGCTTGTAGGGTGATTACATCTTTCACGTCAGCACAAGGTCTTGTGTAAACTGGGGATGTGCTGCCAACCATGTGAAAACCGAATGGGGAATAAACAATCATGGTAGCGATCATTCATTCCCTATTAAGTCTGACTAGGATTGTTAAGAAAGCAGTGTTGAGCTACTTGCATATCAAAGGTCCATGCATGTTCGGGCAGAGGTTGCCTAATAAAATAACTCTAACAAAGGATAGGCTGATAAAAAAAAATCCATGTCTATTTTCATATAGACTTTTAGTGAATTTTAGATTAATAAAGAGGGATCCTCTGTGCAGGATTCTCAATTCTTTACCATAATGGGGAGCTTTTGCAAAAACATCCATATATCTGGAGGATCTGTCTTGTCCTGCATTACCGGCAAGCCCTTGCCTTAATGGGCATTGTGTAGTGCTCAATATGCCCTATGGTCATGGTTGGACTGGGACTCCTTGAGCCCATCAGGGATAACCATTCTCAGAGCCAAACCCTCATAACATCAACAAAGTCTAATAGGTTTTGATGATTTGTATGACTGCACTTTTAGGGCACATACTGCAGATTTTGTTGCAGAATTTTCATCAACTGAAAATCTGTTCTATTAATGTGAATAAAATGTAAACTTTGTTCAGGTGCATGGGATTGGTTTTCAATCTGCAGCATGTGAAGGCACTCTTATAGTCCGTCGATAGGTATAATGTCCTGTGAATTGTTAAGAATATTTAAAGACAAGGCTGTAGTACTCACCAAATTTATATGACGCCTGGAAGCCTCTATACTGTTTGCTGCCGTCACTAACAAATCTCAGCCACAGTGAATTCCCTTGAGAGGTAAAGGAAGGGACTTTATAGTTCCCACAGAATGGACCCTTCCAGGTGGACTTATCCAGGATCTCTAAATAGTCATAGAGGCAAAACTGACTATCCTCTGTCTGAAAATCGGTAACCATGAAGGAAATCTGTAACAATCAGAAGAATACATTGTAATCTCATATCAAAAGGTGATCACACTCCAATATTTCACATTACAAAATTATCATTTCTGTATGTTATAAAAATAATGTGGAAATATTTCATAACATTGTGACGCTGATATGATTTTCCACATATAAATAGATATAGAGATACATTTTAGGACAACTGAAATAATAAAAAATATATATTTTTGGGGAAGCCTTGGACAAGTTGAAAAGAACACTTTACCTTCTTTCCAACAGGAGCTGTAATGTTGTAGATGCAATTCATGTTTGGCCCGTAGGAATTGGGGTAACCGGGGGATGTAAAGTTTTTTTCAGGTGCATAGAACGCTCCTCCACATTGCACTGAGGGAAATACATTTTAATAGCATTATTGATATACAGAATATTCATACACAATATACAATACAATACACATATTTTAGATTTTCTTTTGGTTGGCCATTGCGTTTAAAATTGTATCTTTAAAACGTAAAGAAAAATAAATGTAAAACAATACTTGATATCAGCTGTTGAGGATTTGGAAATTTTTTCTGAAAAATTGAGAAAAAATACTTTGTATGTAAAACCTTTCAAGGGTGTTCAAAGATTTTAGAGACACCCTTTAAAGAGGTTTTCCAGGAACACACTGTTACTTGGTTCAATGGGTCCATAAATGCTCCATGCAACCATCATGTATTGTAAATGGTGGATCTCATGTTATCCATAGAGAAGTGATAGTCATTTTAATCATACTTAGGGTAATAATGAGTTGATTGCTATAAGAAATGATCTTTAAACATCAGGAAGACTTTCTATATGATTACTTAGTGATAGCTGCATGATTTTGGCGTAATAGCTAGTGGCATGGAAAACAAAAAAACATACTAAAAATTAAAAAAAAAAGTTTAACAAATACACTTGATTCATACATTAGGCCATTTTCTGATTAAGCATCTACATTGTTTTAAAATTAAAAGTTACAATCAATATACCAAGATAAAGTATAAACTCTACAAAGTAAAAGTGTACCTGAGCTGTATGTGGCTTTAAAGCCTACCCCAGTAACACTGCTATCACTGGAAAACTCAACCAGTAACTGGTTAGTAGATCCAATAATTGGAGGGATCAACCCTGTGCCACAAGTTCTGTCGAACAACAGTGGATCTCTCTTAGTGGGACCATCATAAATCTTAATATAGTCAGATGTACAATTGGGAGATGACTGGACATCAAAGGCAACAAAGTTCAATGTAACCTAAAATAATGAAAGAAAAAATGATCAAACCAGTTGTGTGAACCAGCACTAATATTCATAAAGAAGAACTAGTCAACCTAATTGTAGATAGAGCAGAACAAGGCAGGGATCAGTAACATTCGTCACTCCAGATGTTCTGAAACTACCACACCCAGAAAGCTCCATTCACTTCTATGGGAGTTGTAGGAACAGCCAAGCATGTTTGCATGCTGGGAGTTGAAGTGCTAAAGGTTTCTGATCTCTGTGTTAGAGGAACAAGTATTTACTTGGACATAAAAGTTGGACAATAACCAATGTCATAATGAGGATACATATAAAAAATTAAATACATCTCTAGACACAAATAATAACAGGATTAGTTGATGCCAAAACTACTCATAAAAGGACAATAAATACTAATTTAATTCAATTTAGGTTCTATTCACATAAAGTATTCATGTCAGGTCATAATAAAATTGAATCAATCTGAATCAAAAGTGCCTCATTTCCCCTTAAAAGTTGTGTATGTCACTCTGTGGTCTTATAGGACTGTATCAAACCTCTTTCAAACTCTTCAACACCAAGACAGAATTAGAAATTTCAAATTGACGGTGACATACATGGCTTTGGGTAATCTGATGGTAGCCGGTAATAACAAGCATACTGCTTCTTATATTATTTTTTTTAATTAAGAAACTGTCTAAAATGTATTCCCTTTTGAGAGCACATATCTTATTTCTCTGTGTTCTGGCCTGCACAGTGATGGCCACCATTTTGCTTAGAAAACGTTTTTATTCTCCCGAACATAGATTATTTTCGGAAATTTGTTACAATCTATTCCCTCATCTCTACTAATAACTGTTGGATAATTCAGTCTATATTTGTGACATAATGTCAATGATTATTCCAGACTGTGGACGACCATTTATCATTGTATAACATCTCTGTTACTGGTATACAAGACATTGAATATATAGAAGAAAAATGATCTTATGTAAAGAAATAAGGAGCTTTGGTTCTTTGTCAATAGTTGTGCCTTTTCTCTATGGTACCTGATCTGACGGTGTTCTGATCAGCCAAACACAGCTGGCATCATTGGGGTAGGCTGATGGGTAGTTGGCGGAGGTCAGAGTTCCATTCTTTTCATTAAGTAAATAAGCACAGACATCTGAAAGCAGAAACACAACTTAATCAATGACTGTGGTGGATCTTGTGTAACTTTTTGAAATCTGTGGACCTGCAAGAGCTTACTGCATTGATACAACCGGTTGATTTTAGAGACATCTAGAACACTCAGTCCATCTCTTTGCCCAATTGGGATGTTTGGGACCGGTATGGTCACAATGGTGGGTTGTCCTGAAGTGTTTGAGAAAGCGAAACTGTCAGATAAAAAAGACAAAATCAGGTGGCGACATCAGAATTTGAACTGTATCATACATTATAGAAAAGGGTATTCCAGAATATTACTTTAGTTTGCATAGTCGCAAAGTATTATTAATTTTACCCATACGTAATGAACTAATAACCTTACCTGTCATAATGCATCACTGATTTATAGTCATACTCAAGACCAAGGTTGTTGGTGTTTTGTTTGGCAAAATTCATAACGTGATCTAGAAGGCAAAGAATCTGTATCAGGCTATGTTCATGTGTGTTGGACTTTATGTAGATTTCAGTATGGATTCTGCACCTAAATCCATGTGAAATTTGTATCCAATGGAGGTAAATGGAGTTTCCACAACCCTGTTCACATGTATCACAACATTTCTATCTGCTGAGCAAAAAATATTTTAAAAAAATGGAGAGGAAAAAAAACATGAGGTAATTACCTGGTGATATATACTGGTACATGATGGTGACATAGTTATCCCGGTCACTCCGTGACTGTTCATGGTAGAACCCCAAGGCATGGTTTAGCTCATGCTGTATAATTCCTCTGTACATACAGCCACCCATATCTACTCCAACCATCTGACCTCCACCTATCCGGCCCACATATGATACACATCTGAATATAAATGGGAAATTATTATTATTTGTAATATCGAAAGATTAGTCAAAAGAATAATAAGCATAAGAAATAAAGCTGATATTATAGTAGAAAAACATCAAAGTAATCACTGATATTCAGAGTCATATCATATCAAATAAACTTATTGGTTGCCACTATAACAGTGCTACAATTAGGTGTAACTGTGGTTAATATTGATCGTGAGGAATGGAACATCTCATCAGCTTTTAACACAGGGGCTCACGAACCGTGTTGTAGTATAATAAATCCATGTCTGTGCAAATACAGACCATAGTGGATTTCTATTATTCTAAAGACAGCCTCATAGGTCGTCAGGTCATAGGTCATTATATTCTGTGACTAAATCTAGTCATCTAATAAGTCACTCTGGTGCATGGAGTAGCTGGGCTAGCTCCCTACAAAGGATCTTTTGTACACTAGATATGTCATAGCTTTTAACAATAACAAAGGTTGCTGATTCCAGGTCTAGAAGTTGTGCTTGAAATGTTTTAAATGCATCAAAGACCATACTTTAACACTGCCATTGTGCACCCATATGAAATGCCAAGTGCAGGGAAACATTAAAACTAAAATAATAAGAATAAATTATGGAATTCATCTTTAGGTTAGTATAGGTACACCAAGATCACACATAATAGTAAAGATGGATTTCTATTTCTTTACTTGTTTCATACTTATAATCATAGATTACAATATTATACATACACTTTTAGCAAATTAAAATTGAAGAAACCTGAATAGAATAACCTACCCCTTTGAAGACATAATATTCAAGTAGTCATTCTCCGTAGTCCGAGGCACAAACCTCACACAGGTAAGAGTTTCAAATTCCTCCATTGACGTCTTAAACAAGTTGAGATTCCAACTACCTGGGGTTAAAAGAACATTGATACATACAATGATGAATCTTCGGTAAAACAGTTAGGTTGGCCAACTTAGAAATAACATGAAAAAACTTACTATAATTGGAGGCAAACAAATAGGGCACATTGACCGTCCCATTGACAGATTTGGGCCACAAGCACTGTGTGCAGGACGTAGCACTGCGTCCGGTTGTTTTCAACATGTCACCTTGCTGTAAGTTCATGGAATTTTCTAAATAAAGAAGATTCATATTTTAAATATAGTATATGCAATTACTTTACAAGTCAAATATTCAGGTCACTTAGTTGTCTAATCTAGACATTTAGACCCATGGACAACACGTGGAGATGAGTCAATGGTTGAACAGGAAGTTTAAGTTTTTCTATAAAATACAGTAAGATTATAAATTTGTAATGGAACTTCTATTCTATATACTACTGCTGCAGATCCAATGCTATTATATATTAAGTTTCTAAAAACTACTCCATACAGAGATATTCTCTTAACATATTCTCAATTAGGTCCAGTAATATTCTCTTCATGTTGTTAATATAAGATAAAGATAAAACAAAATATATATGATGGGGAAAAGAACCAGTAAACTTTGGAAGATTGTTTTGCACTCAACTTACTGTAGGTGGAAACCTTGAGGTGATTGTACATTACAGCCTAAGTTATACTTCATAGCTGTATTTAGAATTCTGCCGGCTTCAGAGCTGAACTCTGTTAGTATTGCCTGTTTTAGTGTTTCTGTTATGATTTGTTTGGAGTCTCAAAGTTTTGTGGTGCAGCCTTCATACCTGACACAGTAACCTGATAAAGGAGAAGACTATCTTCCCCATTATATCTTACATAGTAACATATGAATAGTGCAGTTTATCGGGTTGTAGAACCCATCCAGGTGACACCTTCACTGGAGTTGTAGCAGATCTACAGTAACCAGATCCATACACTACAACAATAGATGGTGCTGTGTAGTTCCAGTAATGCCTACCTATACCAGATCCACTATGGCTATCAGCAGGTGTGTTGTACCTATATAATAATTGTGACCTCTAATATACTAATCTCTGTGGTACCGGTACCCATATAGTGATGGTGACCTCTCTAAAACCAACCCCTATGCTACTCTTATATTAATGGTGATCTCTCCAATGCTAATCCCCATGGTACCCCACTTGTAACAGTGACTCAGTTCCCGTATATACAATACTATTAACCACTACCTTATGTTTCCTAGTAATCATATTAGTAGACCATTAATATGAAGATATTTGTAAAGCTGAGAGTTTACAGCCATAGATGAGTTTAAATAGACAGATATTGGACAAGCCACAGTTTAAATGACAGCTACATAATGGGCACAACCATTGCTAGGGTCAGTGCAAATTGAGTAATGTACTAATGTATAAAATTAATTTTCTATTTATGACAAAAATCCGATGTCATTGGTGGACATACCCTTTATGTACATGATTCTTGTAGCAATGGAATGATTATAGCTTTCCCCATGTAAAATACACTATAGCAATTACAGAACCACAGACTAATTATGGTTAGAGAAATTTCAAAACTTATTTTGTAATGTAAATGCATGATTTCTTTAACTCATCACTTTTATTGACCTGGAAACTTAACTAAGCTGTTACCTTTGTTGACCTTGATTATCTTGGCAAAGGTTCCTTCAGGTTCTTCTGATGCCTTAGAATCTGTAGCTAAAAGCATGTATATAATGAAGGAATGATGTCATGTATTTATCAGTAATGCATAAGTTTAATATTACTATTCGTTATAATTCTACCATCAATGAAACCTCGGAAATTGAATTTTCTTATCCTGTATTACAATTTATATCAATGGGATTTGAAGTTTAACATCCTAACATTCTGTGATTTATGTTTCTATTATTTGCCTAATTTGTTAATTGACTAATAAAGTCACAGATATTAAAAAATTGTAATATGTGACTTTGAGACATAACTTAAAAATTGGGGAAAATAATAGAAATATAAATCCCATAAGCTAAGGGTGTTATACATAAAATCCCTTTGAAATTTATAATAATAAACAATAATACACTTCAGCTTTCATTGAAGATAAATTACAAGATTGATTAAACATGACCTCATCTTACCTGGGCCTGATTTTGCAATTTTCTTGATCGCATTTAATGTATTTTCTGTTTGTTGTAAATGAGAAGTATATTGATGAGTAAAACAAGATAGAAATAAAACACTCCAGTTCTCATGACCAGAATAAAGAGATTTTTTTTTGTGAAATATGAGAATAAAAAACTATACTGTGCATGCTCCATTTATGTCCCGCTACACCCAGAAGTGAAAGACTTCGGTCTCTGATTCTGGTACCTACAATTTCAAGACTCTTCACTTTAAGGTGTAGCATGATGTAATCTGCGCAATTGCAATACAATTCCTTTTTTAAAAAATCTGCAGGCAGGATGTTATAGAGCAGGAAGGGATGAGCAGATTGATGGGAAATGATTGACCAAAACGTGTAATTTTATTCTTTTAATTCTCTGCTATGAGCTCAGTAACCAAGAGGATGGTCTTATCAGTGACTGACAGCCTTCCCTGTATAAGTGTGTATACCGAGATATCAATCACTAATAGGACCATCCACATAGCTACTAAACTCAGAATGAGCAGAGATTTAAATTAGAAATGATCAAAACAATTTGTTAGAATATAAATTTGATCTGATTTTTTTTTAAATTCTGATTCAGTAGAATCAGAATTTCTTCAACTTCGTTTGGAAAAACTTTTGAGAGAGACATTTTACAGACATTTAAATCCTGTTTGATGCAGGTAGATATGATTTGTACCCAAATCAAATGTTTTAGTCTGTTCTGACAAATCAAACTGAAACAAATTTTAGGAAAATCGCTCATCTCATATTTAAATGAATGAATCAGAAGTTATGCTAAATCTTTACCAAAAAACTGTAGGTTATTTCTATGCAACTAAACTTTTTGGTGCACTACGATTGGAGAAACTCCTTTCAGTGCGTTTGACTTCCCCTGTGTCATCGTTAACCTACTCTGAATTTTAAGGGCTTGTCAATGAGACAAGAGTAGGTGACACTGGGTGGTATCACTGATGAAGCAATAATGCACTGAACTGAAAGGCTCCACCCACAGTGCACCGAAAACCTTATCTTCATACAAATGAAAATAAGCATTTCTCAGGATTAGGGGATCTGTGTTTTACAAGAAATTTGAGTAAGAATTTACTAGAATAGTAAGTATGATAGCAGTAAAATTAATACCAGACACTAAAGACACACTTGAAGAATAAAGGTACAGACACTGAAGAACAGCCCAAATAACACTGAGGAGCTCTTACCATATTCCTTTAATCCAGGTATGGAAAGCTAGAGAAGAAACACATGCAGTCATTAGTAACACTAAAATTCTAATAATGTAAAATAAATTCCTTCATTAATATAATAGTGTAAAAAGATTTCCATCTGAATGGAGTTAATTTGACAGCAATCTATAGATTTCTGCAAGATCATTTCATAGCAATGGGAAAGTGCAGAGACTCTCAGGACATTGGAGAAGATACTAATTGTTTTTTTTTTTTTTAAATAATTGAAATTTTGAACAGCATACAAATGTTTATAAAGAAAACATATTTTTTATAATGTCAAGCTTACACTCATCAAGGTCATATACCATACATTTTTCTGACAATAAAACAGGATAAAACAACTCAAATCTAAAACCGAATCTCAGTGCCAGTGTCTCATTTTCTAATTCTGAAAAAGTTTCCCCTCACCTCTTCCATCTCCTATGATGCACACTAAGTCTGTATAGATAGTAGTTATTTTTCTCATTGGTGTCCAACTTCCATATCAGAGAGCTGCCATCCTTCTATCAGTGGTAAGTTTATATGGTCACCATCTGTGCACTATATGTTTTGATACCATAGGGAACTTTAGTATCTCAACAACCCCAATGCTCCTCTCTGCTCCTCCATGATATACAACCGTGTATCCATAAATGGAGACACAATGGCTCTGATTTCCTCGTCTGAACAGTATGATTCCAGGAACCTACACCATTTGTTAAAGAAACGTCTAGATGTATGCTCTTTGAAGATACCAATTTTACTGGAGACATAGAAAATCACCTTACCTGTAATGATGGAATTAGAGGAACACTCGTCACTGATTCCACCACAAAAAGCAGGAGAAGAAAAGAAATCTTCTCACCCATCTTACTAAGAGATAGCTAGCTACAGTATTAGAAGATTATTGCCTTGTCTAGATTAATGCTCAATGTATATGCCTTTATATACCTGTAAATGATAGACCTCTACCAATCACAAAGCAGAACTAAACATATCTGTAATGGTCTAAATAACAGCCTGGAACCCATAACAGGTTTAGAATCATCTCTGTATGTGACCACCAAGTAACTACCATGGAGATGTTTTTCAATTTGTTCAGGCATTCCAGTATGCTTCATGGTGTAATTTTTATGCCGTTGATAATTTTGTGTATGTGTGTCAAACCTGAAGAAAACAAAACCAAGTTTTTAACCTGGTTACTGTTATTTAAGATTTTATGTTTGTTTTTTTCATTTAGATTTACAACCTCTACTTGGGAGGGCAACTGTATTATTTACTTCTGTAGGGAATTCTAAAAAAAATAGCAGCACTTATAGGAGAAGATATTCAGTTAGTGGTGGTGCCAGCAATGATGAGTATTAGCCTGTAGTACCCCTGTAATCCAGAAAGCAAAAGAGAAACCACAGCACTATGTAGTCTTCACTATGTTATTGAGGTTTATGCAACAAACTAGAATGCAACGTTTTATCCAGAGTGCTTGAAAAGGACCACAAGGGTTGTGGTCTTGAAATGTTGCATTTTTTTGGTGAATAAACCACAATAATATATTGAAGACTACAGGGTGCTGCGGTTTCTCTTTCACTTTCTCAGTTGGCACAGTCACCGTGTAGTGCTGAGGTCCTTGCTTAAAATACAACCAGGAACAACATCTCCTTACATGATGAGGAACAGCAAGTAGTCCACAGACAGCTCCTCATTCCCTTTCTGAGTAGGTGCTTGGTCACCATAGTAAGGGATATGGGGTCATGTTGATGCCCAGGAGTCTTCCATCTTTTTCAGATATTATCCCAAACTGCATAGCTGTATTTTGTAGACTGCATGTAAAATGCACTTAAAATGATGTGCTAATTATTTACATTATTTGCTTTGTTCTTAGTATTCAGTAGTAATTTGTATCAGTTTTATAATGATGGCGTTGCTAGTAGATTGAAATAAAAAATTTACAGTGAGAGAAATAGGAAGCAGTGCTCGCGTGGACCGCCACCTCCTATTCAAACAGCTGTTTGTGGGAGTGACAGATGTTGGACCCCCTTCAATCAGATATTGATGACCACTCCTGATGATAGGTCATCAGTATGTATGGCCTACACAACCCCTTTTAATGTTACTCCAATAATTATTAATTTTATTAGTGTATTCAGTGTGCTTGTGGGAAGGGAAGGAAATTGTATTACACTCCCCTATCTTAAAGTTCCAGAGAACAGATTTGCAAACTGTTTCATACTTTGTGTGACTGCGTACATTTAGGCCCAAAAATGTTAGGAATACGGAAGGGTTCCAAATGAAAGACTCAGAGCCAGAATAATGGGTAGTAGTAGCATAAATAGTAGTAATAGGCCACAGTTGTTCCTGCTGGCTTAGGAAAAGTGCAACATTACCACTTCCTAGTGGGGCTCCTTCCTTTTTCCTAAAAAGAAACATATAAACCCCACCATGCCCTACAGCAGACAGCTAAGAGAGCCTCCTTGCTGATGACTTGTCTGCAAGCAGGCATCATTTGGGCTGCCCTGATGAAGAGGTTCAGGAGGAGGTTGGGGACCCCATGCATAGCTGTGTTAACAGTAGTAATAGTGGCACCTATAGCCACAACATTGGTGTTAAAAGCAGCAACAGTGGCAGTCCGGGTTAATGCATAGCAGTGGAGGGGGCCAAAAGGAGCCCATCATGATATCTCACAGTCTGATAAAAGGACGAATGTGTGCTGGACAAGACCTGGGAGTCGGATAGGGGTGATTAGGAGACAACATCAGAGGAGGAGGGAGATGGTGACAACAGCAGCAGCAATAAAGTTTAGATGCGACATACCTCCCAAAGAACAGCCAGGGCCACGTCTGCTTTGGGATCTAGTGAAGCCACAGACACTGTGGGTGAGTTACTCCCAAAACAAGCTTGGCTGCTTCTAGCTCTGTGTGAGTAACTTCCATATGCCATTTTTCTCCCTAAGGCAGGCATGCAATACCATAGCAGGGTCCAAGATCTGCAGGAATAAAATAAGCCATAGGTGCTCCAACAAAATCACAGGTAATGGAGCACTATTGCAGCAAATGAGGTGGCATCACCGGATCCTTTGGGAAAATACAACTGACCAGCATTCCCATTCAGAACAAGTCTGTCCATCTGCTTTTCCTCTTTATAGCAGCCAACACACATCCCAAGCAATACACTGCCCTTCTCATCATCATCAGTTCCTTCTACTCATGCTTATATTCCTACTTTGTCTTGTCCTCCGCTTCATTGTAAGACTTCTATAATGGCCAAGTTTGGCCATGAAAAACTTTTCTCCACCAGCAGTTATCTTTTATACAAGCCAACCCCCACCTTGCCATGTTATTGACAATGCAGTCACTGCCATACAATTGTAGCAGTGCCTTGTACTCTCATGTGGGGGAGAATCTGCAGCTTTTTTCACTGTGTGTCAAGCTGCACTCCACAATGGACACCTGGAGCAGCTGTTATGGGCAAGAACGTACAGTATTTCTTTCACAGCCCCACTGGGTCAATGTTTTTTGTTACAGTGGAGAGGCAGCACCCCAAGCAACATTGCCATGTCCATTTGACAACCATCCTTGATTACATCAGGCTGGCTCCCACAGCAGGCCCCTATCCACCTCTTCAACTTTCTCATCCATGGACAAGCTGCCATCCTTAACAGCTGCAAAGCCCAGCATTGCTCCCAGTCATCCTTCTTCTTGTCACATGTATTAAATCAAGAGCTGATTGCCCTGGGCGAGAGTAGCCACACAGACAAACACTTGATAATATACATCAACCAGCAAACATCCCGCTTGCTGTCACCCAGCAGACTCCAACTGGGCAAGGTGGTCAGCGACAATGGCCATAACATTGTGGCTGATCTGAACTTGGAGGGGAAAAACACCTGTTCCCTACATGGCTTATTAAAAAAGCACGCTGGCTTGCTCAGGGTGCGCAATGACTAAGAGACTGTTCCTCTGTTCAGCCATTCTCACGTGCCGAGGAACACTCCCCTGACTTGCAGTGACTTATGGGTCTGCAATTACACTGCTCAATCCGCAATGTTCCAACTCTCTGGAATTCAACATTGATCAAGTTACAACATCTGTACGAGCAGCAGAAAACCGTGAACAATTTTGTCATGCACCAGACTGCTTCAAAAGGGGGCATGTGTTGATTCCAGGTTGGCAGTGGTAGCTCTTTCCATTGATGCTGCAGTTTTCCTTCATCCCCCTCATATGCACCTTAGAATATAAACTGACGCTCATGTAGAGGAAGAACAGCTAGTGCATCTTGCTGCCCACCCTGTAGATGTTGGAGGGGCCCAAGAAGGAAAACACCCATGGAGGAGGAAGATGAGGAAAGGAGCTGTCACTGGAGGAGGAATAGGAGTTGAAGGAGCAATAGGTTGATGATGGTGATACCGGCCACAATACTCAATTGTCTTAGTTGGGGGCAGAGTTGGAAAGAGCTGGCTCTGCTACCGTGTCAGGTGTATTATTGACATCAAGCAGTCCTGGTGTTTACTGGATAGCCATGCTTTTAGATCTTCGCTATTAAAGCAAAATTGGAAGAATGTTTTCCTCTCTATGACAGGGAGGCCAAATTATGTTATAACCAGGAAACAGTGTGTATGCAGCTTACAGTATCTTTTGGCATGCAGACTCCTGCCACCAACAAGTCTGAAAGAGAGGATCCTGTCCATTCACCACAGAGTCACACCCCACTCTGGCTACCACAAGCAGTAGAAGCAAGCAGCAGGTAGCAGCACTAGCAGCCTGGTTTAGTCTTCTCAACATAGTTTTTTCCTGAAGCCACACCAGGCTGAGGCTAATCATCAAGATAACACCTCTTGCTTAAGCGCCAAAATTAGGCCTAACTACACGCTTGCCCTGTCTCCCGATGCATACCGTGTTCTCTAGCAAAAGGCAAACAAACTGCATCACTCACCTGCACATCCAGCAGAGGAAGCACAGACAGGGCCTTGATCCGCCACATCCAAATGGAAAAGAAGAAGTAAAGTCCAGCTTCCGTATAACATGCTTGCCATCTTTATTAATAGCGGTAAAAGCCAAACAGTAGTACATGGACTGTCTATGTACTACTTGTTTGGCTTTTACCGCTATTAATAAAGACACAAGCAATTTTATACGGAAGCTGGACTTTAATTTTT
>ONZH01021304.1:0-23555 GCA_900303285.1 Rhinella marina | reverse complement strand
TCCGTAAACATTGTATGTAGAGAGCCTGTTGGCCTCCGTAAAAAAATTTTGTAGAGAGTCTGTTTGTCCTTGTAAAATTGTTGTAGACAGCCTGTTGACTTCCGTAAAATTGTGTCTAGAGAGGCTGTTGGCTTCTTAAAATTTTGGTAGAGAGAGGCTGTTTGCCCTGGGTAAAAATTGAGTTTAGAGCGGCTGTTGGCCTCCACAAAAATTGAGTTTAGAGAGCCTTTTGGCCCTCCGTAAATATTGAATTTAGAGAGCTGTTGCCTTCCCTTAAAAATTGTGTCGTCAGCATGTGATAGAGGAGGAGGCGGGAGTAGGAAGAGGAGGAGGATACAAGGGCTCTTATGGACTTCAGCTGCATCCTGCGGTGGGGAAGAGAAGTGGGGGGATATCCATGACTTATTCATCTTGATGAACATCAGCCTGTCTGCGCTGTCAGTCGACATGCGGGTCCGTTTGTCGATGATTATCCCCCCAGCAGCTCTAAAGACCCTTTCCGACAGTACACTAGCGGCAGGGCAGGCCAGCACCTTAAGGTGTAACCAGTCAGCATTTGTCTAGCTGGACAGCCAATATTGTATGGCGTGGAGTCATCGCTCAAGACGCTGGTCTGTCTACGACATACTCCTCACCATCTTGCGGTACAGTTCCGCCTACTCTGTCTAACCTGTGGACAGGTGGTACACCCTGGCTGGAGTGACAAAAACTTGACAAAGGCTTACCAGTATATCCCTGCCCTTGCTGGACACGCTGCCTTTTCCTCTCCTCTCCCCTATTACTAGGCCCACTGCAGTCCATCCCTGTCGCTAGCGGTGTCAGATGGAAATGCTTGTAGCATTTTTTGCACCAGAGCCTTGTGGTATGAATTCACCCTTGTAGTCCTTTCCTCCACAGGAATTAGAGTGGGGAAATTGTCCTTACACCGTGGGTCTGGGGGTGTACACCCAGAAATCAATGGTGGCAGAAATAGTCTTCACACGAGGATCGCGACAAAGGCAGCCTAACATAAAGTCACCATGTACAGTCCACAGTGCAACACTTCCTCTCCTCAATCGACTGACTATCCATCTCCTCTCCTCAATTCCTCACCTCAGCCATACCGCTGAACTGCTGTCATCGAATCGCCCCCTGCAGTGTGGCCTAGAGTCTCCTCCTCCTCTACCACCTCCTCCTGTAATTCGCTCTGCGAAACTGATGTGAGAGTGCTCTGGCTGGCAAACAACGGACTGTCTTCCCCCATCTCATGTGACATACCTAAATCCTCTGATATTAAGTTCCTTAAGGATTTTTGGATGAGACACAGCAGCGGGATGGTGACGATGATGTCCGCATCGCCGTAACCATATGTGTTGCTCTCAAAGGGCCTAAGACCTGGCAGCAGATGCCAGCATCCATGTCCACTCCTCATTATACACTGAGAAGCTGAATGTCATGACTACCCCCTCTCTGGGAAGCGGTCATCTGGCAGTCTACTATTGCCCTTCGCTGCTGGTACACCCTGGCTATCATTTGCAACGTTGAATTCTATCGTGTGGTAATTTCACACAGCAGTCGGTGAACAGGGAGTTGTAACCGCTGTTGCACTGTCCTGAGGGTGGCAGCATCTGTGGTGGACTTCCTAAAATGTGCACAGATGCGGTGCACTTTAGTGAGCAACACAGCAAGCTCAAAGTAGGTCTTAAGAAACCGCTGGACCACTATGTTTAGTACGTGGGCCATGCATGGCACGTGTGTGAGTCCACCAAGTTTCAGAGCCTCCACCAGGTTACGCCCATTGTACAAACAACAGACCTTGTTGCAGGTTCTGTGGCACAAGCCACACAGTCGTCTCCCCCCTGATGCCCTCTAACAGCTCTTGAGCCGTATGCCTCTTGTCGCCCAAGCTTAGCAGTTTCAGCACGGCCTGCTGACGCTCCCCATCGCTGTGCTGCCGCGCATTGAGCTACTGACACTCGCGGATGTGGCCCATCAATACTCTTTTGGAGGAGGAGGGGAAGGTAAAGGTGGGGGGTCGGAGGAAGAGGCGTAATGTTCAGGTGAAACAGACACCGAAGTTGGTCCAGCAATTCCGGGTGTGGGTAGCACATGAGCAGGCCCACGGTCAGACTCGATCTCAGCCTCCACCAGGTTCACCCAATGTGCCGTGAGGGAGATGTAGTGTCCCTGCCCACCGGTACTTGTCCACGTGTCTGTGGTTAGGTGGACCTTCCCACAAACCGCGTTGCTGAGGGCATGGACGATGTTATCTGACACATGGCGGTGTAGGGCAGGGATGGCAACTCTTGTAAAATAGTGGCGGCTGGGGACCGAGTAACGGGGGGGCTGCCACCACCATGAGATTGCGGAAAGCTTCCGTTTTCACAAGCCTATATGGCAACATCTCCAGGCTCAGTAGTTTACGGATCTGCACGTTTAATGCCCCTTTCACACGAGCGGGAGACTCGCATGTCTCCCACAACGCATCTACAGGGCTGGACTCGGCATGGACAGGGATCACAGAGCATTATATGCGATCCCAGTCAGTGCCAAGTCCAGCCCTGTAGATGCGTTGCGGGAGACATGCGAGTCTCCCGCTCGTGTGAAAGGGGCATAAGGCTTGTGCATGGGGATGGATGGCTGTGTATTTGCACTTGCGGTCAAAGGTCTGCTGTAGTGACAATTGAATTGCGCACTGGAGCTTGACCCCTGGGAAGACTTGGGGAAGTAGTAGCTTGGGCCCTGCTTCTCCCTCTGCCCAGCCCACTGCTTCTCCCAAGCGGTTGTAATGCTGATATTGCCTCACATTCAGAACCGCTTTCTTCGTGTGCCTGATCCACCCAAGTCAGATCTGTCCCCTCATCATCACCCAGCTCTTCCTCAGAGTCCCCACTCTGACTTACTTCCCTGCCAACGACCTCACCACCTGAAACCTGTGTCTAGTCATCGTCCACCACCTCCTCAGATGCCAGAGGTAAATCCCCACCCTCATCGCCCTGAGACTGCACCAGCTCTTGCGAATTGGGGCAGAGAACCTCCTCTGGTAGCACATCAGGGAAGGGTTCACTGTAGAGTTCCAGTGAGTAAGTCTCCACATGAGATTGGACTCGTTTGCAACACCCTGAAAATACATTTTGTACCTTCCAGTAAAAACTGGATGACAGAGTGTGAGTTGGCTCCTCGAAAGCTGACTTGGTTCTAATTAATTAGGAAGATAATTAAAAGTGAATCAATCAGTTTATTATTTTGGGATTATATTCTGTTATCCAAAACTTTCTTCTTTTCATTTTCCAATTAGTTTTAATTGGATCTAATTAGATCCAGGTTTATGGGAAGGGAGTTAGGGGAATTATTAGGATTGGCAAGTTGATTAGTTTTGACATTGGTTCAAGTGTGGTCCTAGAGCTGATCCTACATGACCAGATCTTGGGTCAATATTTTGAGTGGAATGAAGACCAGTCACTTCTCGTGTTGGGTTTAGAAGAGTTTCTAAGCCTTTTCAATGGCTTAAACACAACTCTCTGGGAGTACCAGATTTTTCGCTTTATAAGACGCACCAGATGATAAGACGCATCCCAGATTAGGAAAATAAGAAAAAAATATTTTTCATCAGACCCCCCCATAAATTTCAGGACATCACATCAGACCCCCATCAGACATTAGATCAGCCCTTTCAGACACCCATCAGACTTCAGATAAGCTCACTCAGCCCCCATCAGACCTCAAATCAGCCACTCAGCCCCCATATCAGCCCCCATCAGACCTCAGATCAGCCCACTTAGCCCCATCAGACCTCAAAGCAGCCAATCAGCCTACTCAGCCCTCATATCAGCCCCCATCAGACCTCAGATTAGCCCATCAGCCCTATCAGCCAACTTTGCCCCATCAGACCTCAGATCAGCCCACAGTGCCCCCATATCAACCCACTTTGCCCCATCAGACCCCAGATTAGACCATCAGAATAAAATAAAAAACCTCTCTTACCTGTCCTGCACCGCGGCTCCGCTCCGGGTCCGGAGCTCCTCTGTCTTCTCCTGCTGGCACTGCCTGCAGCATCAGGTCATAGTGCATGCACTACGTCCTGACGCTGTACACGGTCAGGACAGTGCAGCGCCGGCAGGAGAAGACAGAGGAGCACAGGACCCGGAGCGGAGCTGCAGCACAGGAGGGTGAGTATGTTTCCCCGCTCCCGACACCTATTACATACTAGTGAGAGCTTCCATAATGGAATCACTCACTAGTATTCACTTTATAAGACGCACAGCAATTTTCCCCCTACTTTTGGGGGGAAAGTGCGTCTTATAAAGCAAAAAATATGGTATATGGTTCAAGAACAATCCGAATACAATGGTCTGCCTATATAGAAAACAATGATCCTTTTGATTTTGTGTCCACCTTCTATGAGTTCTTCTCTTACGTTATATAAAAAAATTCTACAAAGCAAATGCTTAACTGCAGGTATTGCGAGGGACAACCAATATGGCCTCCAGTGGAGCTCCCACACAGGAGATGTAATAAGTCTTCTACTCCAGAATTGATGCATACATAAGCAATCCTGCTGTCCTCCATATCTGAAGAGAATTCTCTTGCTCTGATATGTTAACAAGCAGACGCTCCGAAGCACGTTGTGTCCTGTTGTGTGGTGAGATTTTCATTTATACACTGAATCAGACCGGCCATTAAAGTTCCCGGGGGTCCTGCAGGTGGGCTTCAAGTGTAAGTGCTTAATAGCATATTTCACATAGGAAAACATGGGAACTGACCTTCTTCTCTGAATTCCTTGAACCATTAACCAAATCTATCTATATTGCAGGTTACATAAAAGGTGTGATTTTCAGCTCTATGGTTGTCCTCTATTACTCAATTTGCTTCTGGCTCCCGCGTCCTCGACTTCTTACTCTGTATAGAGAATATATTGTGGAGTATCTGCTTTATGTCCTGAATTCAGGCAGTTCCCTTATAGCTGCTTGTAATACTATTACTATAATGTGCACTTCTTTAGGTTGTGTAGTATTTAAAGCAATTTTATCACACTGTACACAAGTAATCTTCTTGTGCCTCGGGAATGTTTGCTTCTAATCACTGAGCGCTTCTTTAATGGGATTATAAATTATCACATGATAAGATTTTATATACAGTTCTTCTACCCCTCCCCACCAAAAAAATAAATAAAAATATAATAATACTAATAATAATACTAATAATAATACTAATAATACTACTACTACTACTACTACTACTACTACTACTACTACTAATAATAATAATAATAATAATATTTTTTTATTTTTTTTATTTATTTTTTTTTCTACTAGTATTTATTTATTTCTTTTTTTTAAATAAAGATGATTGTACGTGCCATCCAGGATCACTCAAAACTACAAATTGGTTTCACTTCTCAGCCGATAACTTGTGCTGTGATGAGCTTCTTCACGTAGCATTCGGGCTGCTCATCTTTATGTCAAGTTTAGTTTTTATACAGAGACCATTGTTTGGCCATACACGGTATAAAATATCAACCAATTGGTTGAAATTTAATGTTTTAGTCACAAAATGCCAGACCATTATCATTTGAAAAGAAGTTGTCTGTGTTTAATATTTTCTTATGATAACCTGATGAAAGATCTTTCGTTCAAAGAAAGATTGTTTGTGAATAAATAATCTGTTATGACCAGCGAGTGAGAACCTGCTGCCCCACGTGACCAACTCCTTCTGAGGGCGATGTCTGAGAACAACCCTCGCTCTTCACACAATACCTCTGATGGTGAGGAGAGACTTTCCCGATTGATGGACCAGATGCTACCACGATGGAATTGGGACCGGAGTGTGAACCCACTAGATTGATCTTCAGATGACACAATACACCCAGTAGATGCTGGGAGGCCAGAGGCTGATCAGTCGGATGCATAGTCAGGGTACGAAGGCAGAAGTCAGAAGTCAGAGCAGGCGGCAGTCAGGCAAAGTCCTTAAACGTAGATCAGGGTCAGAGCAGGTGGAAATCAGGCAAAGTCTGTAACGCATAATCCAAAGTCCAATACACAGAATGACAAGAACCAATAGAACACCTTCCCTCATACAGGAAACTAGACAAGCTAGGAACCTAAGCTGCTCAGGCGCCTTCCTGTAGAAGGAGACTCCTTTAAATACCTCCTGCAGACCAGCCATAGGTTGGGGAAGATGGAAGGCATGCACATGCTGCCTCACATAAGGAACACACCCTAAATACACATAAGGAACTGAGCCAGATCCGTCTCCATACTGAATTAAAATGTATGGGTTCTGATGAGCCAAAGTCAGTTATTTGTGACGTTGTGCAAGACTTCGTTGAATAACTTTGGTAGTTGATTTTTAAATTGGAAAATTACTTTAAAACTTGAAACCAAATTCAGTTTTGGTTCCGACTGGTACCTCGGAACCAAAGCTGAATTTGATTCTACGTTTTAAAGCAAACAGGCCTGCCACAGTGACTTATCTTTGGCTTTCCATCAGACTTCAAATGACTGCAGCTCAAGAGAAAGAAAATCCCATTAACTGGGGAAATGAGCAGAAGACTTACAAGGTGCCCTCCTTTTCATCTTTTTAGCTGCAGATCTTTATTCCCAGGCTCCTCTTCTGCCATTCCAGATGGCCACACCAGTTCTCCGGTGAGCTGTGACAAACTGTGCAGTTGTTAGCCCAAGATATGTCCTGGCCAATCCAAGAGCAGAAATGGACAAGAAGGGAGTGTCTTTGGGCTATCGATGCACAGTGTGTGCAGAGGAGCCAGAGAAATAGCAGATCTGCAACATGAAAGGGTGATCACCAGGTAAGTGTTTTGTTCATTCCCCAGTTCATGTGATTTTTTTTTTCTTGAACCGGAGGGTAAATTTCAGTAAAACTTCCTGTGCAAACGAAGCATTTCAAGACCATCAGCTCTGCTACATCTTTGTATTACACGTAGGATTCCAGCAGACCGTATCTGCTCACAGAACCCTTCAGCATTCTGCTCTTTTTTAATTTGGAAACTTGACTCCGTTTTCTCAGTGCTTTGCTAGTTACCCAGAGAGACATGAAATAAAACATAACCTTTGTACATCAGCAACCTTTCCTTTCCTCTTTTTTTTTACACCCTTCTACAATTGCAGGAAGGCCGGCACAATAAAATGTGTTTACTTAAGTGCCGCTGGGCTCGCGTTATGGAATCTTTTCGATAAGTGACTCTGTGTTCCTTTGTATCTGACAGAGCTCGCTGTTAAGAGTTCAACCTAATAAACGTCTGTATAATAATCCAACGTCTTTCCACACTTGGGTCTTTAACCGAGGCCTAGCCTTTCTTTCACCCCATTTGCAAGTGTACTTTATTATCTTTTTGTGCAATAAGCTTATCTAACCTCCAAGTGTTAACCGGGAACACAGAAACCAGCTGGATGAACTACCATCCATAAACTATGGTTACTACGTGACTGGCTGAGGTGTCAGAGTGCCGCCAGTGATCTCATCTCATCTGATGTAACCATATAAATGCAGAAACCATATATACATACACACACTGTATATACTCCATGAAAGCAAAATGTCCAATTGCTGCAAAACGCGGCATGCACTGATATCTCAGGCAAATATGTCAATGAGTATAGGTGTGGTCTGATTAGATATTATAGTTTACCTCTTGGTGAGGGATTGATGACTCCTAGGTATACCTATACACAACATTTTACCCAGTTGGCTCACTTTGAAATAGAGGTCATCATTGGACTGAGATGAGTAGAATGGCCATTTTAATGAATTGCTCACCACCTAGACCAAGGATAAGAAACCTTTGGCACGCCAGCTGCTGTGAAACTACAACTCCCAGCATGCAACTTTCTTGGTTGTTCTTGTAACTCCCATGGAAGTCAAAGGAGGATTCTGGGAGTCATAGTTTCAGAACAGCTAGAGTGCCGGAGATTGCTGATCCCTGATCTAGACTGTTCTGAGTATGGAGGCCTGGTGGTTAGAACTTCAACCCTGCCTTTGTTATGGAGCAAAATACTGTCTCAACTGCTGGTGTGATGATCTGGGGAGCCATCACATACCCTAGTAGTGACACAAAGGGCACTAACAGATCAGCAATATGTTCAGGACATCCTACAACCACTTGTGTCCTCTCATGGCAGGGCTTCCAATTGGCATTGTTCAGCAGGATAACACTCACCCGCACACATCAAAGGTTTCTCAGGAATGTGAACAAGTATGCAGGATCAACAGGCCCAGATGAAACATATGTGGGCAAATGTGTCGCAGGATACCATACAGAACCTGTATGCCTCCATGCCCAACCATATCTCATCTTGTATCCAGGCTAGAGGCCGTATCTCATCTTGTATCCAGGCTAGAGATTGTTTCTCATCTTGTATCCAGGCTAAAATCCGTATCTCATCTTGTATCCAGGCTAGAAGCCGTATCTCATCTTGTATCCAGGCTAGAGATTGTATCTTATCTTGTATCCAGGCTAAAATCCGTATCTCATCTTGTATCCAGGCTAGAAGCCGTATCTCATCTTGTATCCAGGCTAGAGATTGTTTCTCATCTTGTATCCAGGCTAAAATCCGTATCTCATCTTGTATCTCATCTTGTATCCAGGCTAGAAGCCGTATCTCATCTTGTATCCAGGCTAGAGATTGTATCTTATCTTGTATCCCCAGTAAGAGCTGTCATTCATTCCCGTTCTTCACCAATTATTCTAATAAGATTACCTTGCAGATAGTTCACAGGACAGTTGCATAGGAAAGAGACTAAGAAAGCTTTAGCTCCCCATTGAAATGTTTATCTTAATGTGATTATTGTTACAGAAGGACAATATTTTGTATATCGTAGATTCAGTGCACACGCACTTTGTTTTCAGTCCTGCATAATGGAAACTAGGACAGATCTGTTATGCTTGCCCATAAACTTCCATTATTACAGATTAAAATGAAATGCCTCTTAAAGGCTCCTGTTTTGCATTCTGTCCAGGAATTCTGTTATATTCCGTTAGAAACTGAATGCCATAATGCAAGTGCGAACCCACCCTGCGGCTACCTTCACACTTTTTGTTTTCTGTTATTGAAATCCGTCAGAAGATCTCAATACCGGAAAAAAAACATTTCCGTTTGGTCCTCATGCACTCTGAATGGAAAGAGATCCATTCAGGATGTCTTCCGTTCCAGCAGCATTCTGTTCCCGAAAGCTGCGGTTTTGTGTCGGTCATTAAAACAGGAAAAAAATTGAAATGGCACTGAAAACAATGTATCAATGATCCATCACCCATTGACTTTCAATGTATTTAGTGATGGATCAGGTTTTTTTCCCCCGTTTTCATTTCACACAACTGCATCCTAACCGAACAGATGCATCTTCATGTTCAAAATCAAAACGGATCCATTTAATTCCGGTATACAGATCTCAATACTGGAATTAAAAACGCAAGTGTGAAAGTAGCCTTAAAGCTTGACAAAAAAGACATGTCCATCAAGTTTAGCTATTTTCAGATTAATGTGATATTTACATTTTTTTTAAATTATTTTTTAAACTTTGCACCCTGCCCTGCCGTCTCAACTGGGGTTCCTGTTCTCAGAGAGCATCTTTAAGGCCCCATTCACACGACCGTGTGAATGGGGCTGTATCTCTTCCGCAATATTGCGAAATAGATGTGGCCCCATTCACCTATATGGGAGCGGGGAGCCACCACACGGAGCTAGCTCCGTGCCGCGGCTCATATGACGCATGTCCCATACTTGTCTGCATGCACGGACAAGTATAGACATTTTGAATAGGCCTCCCGGACGTGTGTACCGATCGGTGCGGAACACAC
Source organism: Rhinella marina (assembly GCA_900303285.1). Classification (NCBI taxonomy): domain Eukaryota; kingdom Metazoa; phylum Chordata; class Amphibia; order Anura; family Bufonidae; genus Rhinella; species Rhinella marina. The sequence goes on along the minus strand of ONZH01021304.1, from coordinate 13,765 downwards.
GCAGGGCGGCCCCCGTATTATTGCGGGTCTGCATATAGGCCGTCTGAATGGCCTTAGGCTAATAGAAGGAGGCATGGAAAAATTATGCAAAAATTTACTAGATTTTCAATCTGACTGTAAAATATGGATTGTGATTTAACTTTTTTTAAAGGTTGTTAAGGGGGTTGGTTTGACAATAATTTAGGCTCAGAATACTATAAAATAAAACATAAATGTGGACGGGTTGTTTGTCTCACTGCAGTTTATTCGCCCTACATTCTCTCTGCAGCCCAGAATGATGGACGCTCTCCCCCTGTAATCCAGATACAAATCTATTGCACAAGACGGGGACATATCTTTAGTGAATCTCCTGCTTCAATCACGGCTGACTTTTGGCTGGATGCATTTGCTGAAAGTAAAGTGTCCGGGGAGTTTTCTTTTTCTTTTTTTTTTTTTTCATCTGAAGGATGAACTTCACCCTGTCTAAAAGTTGTTCTTTTGGTATATATTCCCCAAATGAATGAAAATGCCTTTTTCGTACTGATCACCTGGCTCGTTGTACCCCCGGGGGTACATCTCACCTCCACATAGCGCTATCCAATCAAACCCAATCAACTCAAGTACTCTTTACAGCAATCAGCCTCTTTATTTATTGATGGTACATGTCTGGCCTCGCAGCATGGAGCATACGCTTAAAGACATTATTATGCTCTTTGTGCTTCCTTTGTGGATATCTTGGTAAATTGCTAACTTGCAGCTTTTTCCAAGCGGAGACATGGAACTTTCAAGTCAATCTGTGATGTTATCTGCTTCTAGTGAAACCCGTGGGTGCATCAGGTACACCAAGTGGATATTTAAGTTTTAGCTATGGTACTGAAGGGATAGTGGGGCCTGGCACAGTAGGGCCATCTGAAGCCGTTGGCATAAGAGTCAAAAACTGTATTTTTAAGCTAAACTTAAAAGTACTTTTTTATGCAAGGTCTACAGAAAAAGTGCAGATGGAGCGGATATAACAAATATACCTTTTTTCAATTTCAATTAGAGTTTTTCCATCTTGTCGAGTGGCGTCATCTCAATCCATTACATTGACTAAAGCGGTTACTGAGGGGGTCTTCCTATCATTGCTAGGATATGCCATCACTGTATGGTCTCACGTCTGGAATCCCTAACGATGCTAAGAAAAAGGGGAAAAGTTCTAGTTTAACACTGAAAATCATTCTAAATTTTCCTTGCACCATGGTGATCCAGTCTTTGCAGAGAATTGCAGATCCCTGGCACAGTTTGGGGTCAGGTTACTAAGGTGCATAGGGAAAATGGTGGAGGGAGCTTAATGCTACACTGGCATTGCATCCCCTTCATGATCAGGGTTGGTGGGGGTCCCAGAGGTCAGACCCCCCACCAATATTAAAGTGACATGTTCTAGGGAAATTTCATTGTTTCATAAGTTGCAAATATACCTTTAATCAGCTCTTCCCACATCCCGAATGGTATATACTTCCTGCAGTTGCATCCCCTCAACCTCCCCCCCTTTCTAGCCTACTGTCCTTCCTGTGTCACTATCTATCTTCACTGTAGCTCTGACTTTCTGTTCAAGGGCTTCAGAATAATGGTCATGCACATGACCATATGCATTTTGCAGTTCTCAAAAAATACAGATGGCGTCCGTGTGCATTCCGTATTTTGTGGAACGGAACAGCTGTCCCCTAATATTGCAGTCCTATCCTTGTCCCTAATGCGGACAATAATAGGATATGTTCTCATTTTTTACAGAACTGAAATACGGACATACGGAAATGGAATGCACACGAAGTAACTTCATTTTTTTGTTGTTGTTTCTTCGTGGACCCAAAATGGAACAGACACGTTTGTGGAGCTCCGTACAGTATTAGAATGTATTGACTCCGATGAGCCAAAATTGAACAGACACGTTTGCGGAGCTCCGTACAGTATTAGAATGTATTGACTCCGATGAGCCAAAGCTCTGGATCCTTACAGTATTAGAGTATTAGTTATCAGTAATATTTTCAACACTCAGGATTCAAATGAACCCTACAAGTACCAAATATCATGTAGCATTCAATGATGTTCTTAGTTGGCCATTATGTGGAGAACATAATGTAGACCAGGGAACGGCAAACTCCGGCACTCCAGATGTTCTGAAACTACAACTCCCAGAATGCTCCATTCACTTTTATAGTAGTAGTGAAGACAGCCAAGCTTGTTTGCATGCTGGGAGTTGTAGTGTCACAGCAGCTGGAGTGCTGAAGGTTGCTGATCCCTGATGTAGACAGTATAGGTTGGTATTCTGTGGATGAATGAATACATACTGTAATGTCTATGCTGCACTATACAAGCTCCTATATCAGCAATGGCTGCACGTAGCCCCTGCAATAGATGATGAAAACGGATTAACCAGAAGCTTGCGTTTACAGTGAATTGATTCAAAACAAATCAACTTTGTCTTGAATTTTCCAAAGACTTGGGTCATATCCAAATTTTTGTCGATTTGATTTGTGCAAATTTCTCTAAATGGTGCCAGATACTTGAGATCAGAAGACAGGAAAGATGAAGAAGTGACTCTAGGTGGTGTGTGTCTGTAAACAACGGCAGGCATTTGCCATCAAAAGGCAAAACTTTTTTGTAAGCATGAAAACCCTACAGTGCAGATATCAGTGGCAGCCATGCATTTACCTAACGCCACATGTGTCACTGTCACATTACATACTACGGCTGTCTCGGCATTATCGTACGGCTACAAGGCATTATCCACAACTTTTCAGAGCAACTGGAGCACTTTCTATTCAGGTGGAATTCTTTTGGACCCGAATCAAATCAATGAATGGAATTCATCGCTAGTTGTGTTCATTTTTTGACAGCTGGAGGCCAATCCCGTTGCTTGTGGCAGAAACCACTTTACAGCGGCTGTTTTCAGAAATCTGCCTAATTGTCTGCTCGCTACCTGTGTTTCACCATGGAAGGGAGACCTTGACAAATACTCTTAAAAATAATCACAGTCATCATAAAAGGTTTATTATTCGTATCATTGAACTCAACATGAAATTATATGCAAGAAAGACCAAGGGAGAGGAGGAAAAAAACAAGATAAAACGCCCTTGAAACAGAGCGGCTTGAAAGGCCTTTGAAACAGAACGCCGACGACTCACATCTTATTTTCATTTTGTGTCTCGGGATGCGTTCAGACTCTTCTTTTCATCCTTTGAGCAAAGCTTTGTTTTGCCTCCATTCAAAATGAAATTCACAATTGAGAATAATAAATAAATAGCTATTATCACAAGAAATGTTCTTCTATACAAATGAGATCCCGGCTTCCTTCACACCTGTTATATCTAGAGACTTTTTTCCCTCTTTCTTTTTGATTGAGTTTCTTGCCGTGATGCTCAGAAAGTATTCTTAATCGCGTGCTTTTCAGGAGAAAAGGCATAAAAATGGTAGAGACTTTGGTAGCATTACAGCTCTGTACAACCTCCAAGCCCTGATATCATGCCCATAGAGGTCTATAGCCATCCTGCCCATCCACACGTCTACCATTACATGTGGGGGATACACAGGATTTTTTTTTACAACCAATTCCGGTCCTTCAAAGCAGTCTTGTGGTTCCTTCACACACTATTGCTTCAGTATTTTCAAAGAGTACCAGTCAGAAGGATGAACCCTACACTGCCTGGTAGGGTCTTCCCTGCTGATTAACAAGATTCCTGACTTGTGAAAATCCTTGGCAGCATTCCCAAGAAAAATATGTATTTTTGCAAATGAGGGCCTCTATGCATGAAGGGACAGGGCCTAGCCCTTTGGTGTACCTGGATTCCTCAGTGCTTACCATGCCCCACTTGGTGCACTGGAGCCCTAATTTGCATAAAGAATAAAAGTCTTATTTCTCAGGAACGTCACAAACAATTTTTATAAGACAGAGCTAATTTTAAAGGGGTTTTGTCATCACATACAATGGGGGCATATCGTTAGGATATACCCCCATTGTCCGATAGGTGTGGGTCCCACCTCTGGGACCCGCACCTACACCGAAAACAGAGCCCAGGAAATTAATGGAGGGTGCACTGCACATGCACAGCCGGCCTCCATTCATTTCAGTGGGGCCGTCGAAAATAGCTGAGCACTGGCAAGGCTTTTTCCGTGTGCCCCATAGAATTGAATGGGAGGAGGGACCACGCGTGTGCGGTGCGCTCCCATTCCCTTGTATTGGAGCAGCGCTTGGTGGTGAACGGACTCTGGGAAACCCGGGGTCCTCCAGCCACAGCTCTCTCTGCTCCGTTCTCCTTGTTCTCCACCTCTAGGACTCGCACCTATCAGACATAGAGGCATATCCTAGCGATGTGCCCTCATTGTATGTGATGGGAATACCCTTTTAATCATCAGGATCAACTGTACAGAGTACTATGAACGGTTTAGTGGTGACGTGCTCTTTAAAGAGGTTGTCCAGGATTAGAAAAACACGGCCACCTTCTTCCAAAAACAGCACCACTCCTCTCCATTGGTTGCATCTAGTATTGCAACTTGGTTCTGTTGGAGTTAATGGAGCAGAGCTGCCATGGTGCAGAATTAAAATACCACACACAACTTATGGACAGGGGTGTGTGGAAGAAAGCGGCCATGTTTTCCCAGACAACCTCTTTGAATGTTTCTAAAAAAAAGTGCATTTTGGCTATTTTTCTATAAGATTTCCCACACAGCTGCAGTTCACAGTAAACAAACTATTCACTGCACCTAGTCAACTTCAGGCAGCGTGAAAAATAATTTAGTTTGTGGGCAGGACTCCATTTCATAAAATGAACAGCCTCAAGTGCCGAGACGATTGCCTCCAGCTGATTGCAGTAATAGTTGCACGCCCTTCACCCTTAAAATGATACAGTGGTCCTGCTTACATTTAGCTTACTAGCTTGTACTTATTCATCTCCTGACTTTTTTTATGACATTGAAACCTTTGCTTGGCAAGCAGGGGGGTAAAGCATTCGAGCTGCACCATGGCATTACCCTTACACTAGATCAACAACTTTTGGCAGCCGAGGAGATGATGATGGGAGAATTTATACTGTACTTTCTTTCTCAACATATTACGGTAGTACTTCTATTTTCTATGGTGAATTTTAAAGCCCAAATAAATTTAATAAAAATGGATATTTCTGATTAGGAAAAGTAGGGCTGCTGCCTCCTACCCTAGATGGAGTAATAATCAACTTGGGTCCTGCAAAAATCTACGGTTGGGAGTTTTACAGGACTTAAAAATTGATAAATAGGGATTCGTGTCCCCACTTATCCCTTAGTTGAACTTGATTGACTTATGACTTTTTTCAACCGTATTAACTATGTAACCTGTCGTTGTTGCCAATATTAGATCCGTGCGGGGTCTAAAGTCAAGAACCCCCATGGATCAGCTATTTTAGGCAGTCACTAGTGCAAGAAACTAGACAGTGGAGCTGGAAACAGAACGCTTCATGCACCGTATAGTGGTCGTGCTAGAGTGAATGGCACCAGAAACAACTTAGTTCTCCATCTGACGCATAGTTTTTGGTATTGGCCGCTGGTCGGTACGGGAACTATCAAACCCCCACTGATTTAATTTATGAATTTTCCTGAGGATAGGTCATCAATATCTAAATACTGGAAAAGCCCTTTAAAGAGTTCCTTGTCTTCCAAGGCAGCACAAAATCAGCCAGTAAGGAAGAGGGAAGCAAAGTCATTATTGAGACAGCGATGGGATAGATGGGTGAAAGTTTCTGCCCCCTGGGAATAGGGTTGTGGTGGAATGCTCCGAATTATAATGGGGCCCTATGTTCTCTATGTGCTTCTCCAGTAAGGGCTTGTTCACATCACCATTAGGGATTCCATTCTAACTTTCAGTTATAACATCGTTATAACAGAAAATAACGGAATCCATAGGACGGAAATCAAAACGGACACCTTTAAGAAACATTCCGTTTTAATCCATCATAATGGAAGCCTATGGGAAAGTATAACGGATCCGTCTGGTTTCCGTTATGCTGGACGGAAACCAAAGTTCTGTCGACATCGTTATAACGGAAAGTTATAACGGAATCCCTAACGGTGATGTGAACAAGCCCTAATTTCCAATTGTACTACAGGGGTGCATTGGTGACATTGACAGGGGCGGATTGGAAACCTAAAGTGGTCCTGGAAAAAAAATACTTAAAAGCGGCCCCATGTTGTAGGAGGGTACAAATTGACAGGAGTTGGGGCAACAAAAGTAGGGGGGTCTTCAATACCATAGGGCAAAATACCATATACCTTTAGTGCAGCACAATATATTGCCTGACAAGCTGGCCATCAATATCGGCCATTTTCTGTCCTTCTCCTCCAGTTGTCTCTCATTAAGATATAGAGCAGGGGGTTTAGGAGGTGATATGCGGGATATATTTGAATTCGGGAGGGCATGTGGGTTGCTGGCCGGGTACATTACCACCGATAGCTTATTATGTACCCAACCAGCGGGTGCCCCCCTGGACGTCGGCCCACCGGGAAATTTCCTTATAAGGTCTATGGCCAATCCGCCTCTGGACATTGACCAGTCATGGCATGGGGAGCTTTTATGTCATGCTCTGTCAGCTACAATAAGACTATCCACTGGTATAGCAGACATCACTCATGTCCAGCTGCTTCTTCTCATGCGGGAACAGTGGTTCCTCATCTCTAACAATATAGTACTTGAAGTTCTTCTGTAATTAACAGTCAAAAATAATAAATTTCCAATGCTTTCAATTGCATGTTCAATTGCTGGTGACCAAAATTATCTTGAGTTGAAAAATAATGATTTAGCCCTATGGAAAAGCTTCATTACTCTATTGTGGATATTCTACTACGACTCGAGATTAAGGTAACTTTCATTCTTAAATTAAATGTCAAATATAATTTGCCCAGAGAATCATGAAGGCTAAGGCTGATTTTACAGAGAAAGTAAGTTCATCTTACTCACAGTAAAATATTGCAATCAATTAGCAGCAGTGATACGATTTTGTGACGGAAGACCTCACCATCGGTGATGTAAAGCTCTAACTTTGGAGATGGTTTTGTAATTAATAATTAAACTTTGACCTTATACAATGATGTATCACAATGTTATCAAAAACAACCCTTCTGGACCGTCAAAGAACTTCAGTGGAATTTCAAAAATTTCAAAAATGCCAGTACACCACTTTAGTAAATGGTAAGAAGTATGTTAAATACTTTTAAAGGGAATTTGTAAGAAAGACCACTTTCGATAAGGTTTTTTTTTTTTTTTATCAGAAACCCGAAAGGTGGATTTAGATGCCCAGATAATTGGCCCCATTATTGGGAACCAGTGTTCCTGCAAACGCTCATGTCTGACAGTCTGCCAGTGTAAAGGTGTTGTAGATCACCCAATGCATGAGTGAAATGCTCATTCATCGGGTCAAAGTGTCAGTTGTGCAGGCACATATATTATCACTTCTGGGCAGCAGATTGTGCTGTCTAAACAGTGAGCTGCCCAGAAACAATGTAGCTTTATGAGGACGAGTGATCGCAACAATGATTGCTCATTCTCATACTTGTAAATGCAGTGCTTCACCTCCACTTAATGAGCAGTTGGCTGTAAGGAAAGAGAGCTTCCTTCCCAACAATCTGCTGCTCAGCAGCCCCTCTAAATGCCACAAGGGTAAGGTCAAACAAAGCACCAGCATGGAGTACTGTGCCTGAAAACTATGCTGCCAAATGTGATCTTCAAATGCTTTTTAAGTGATCTCAACACCGCTTGCATGGTTTAGAGAAGCCTGAGACTAGTAACAGTTTGTGTCTTCCTGCCCCATTCAAAAAAGGGACTTTATTAAAACAAAAAGGATAGTTAAAAGAGATATCAGGGTCCACTGCCAGTGGTAGTACTGGCTATTAAAAGAACCAATAATAACGGTTCTAGAGCATAATCTCAAGAAAATTGCCAGGCCTGATGGTTCTAATGGTTTTGTCTCCCAATAGTGCAACCTGTTAGGTCAAAAATCTATTTCTATTACCTTGTATGGCTTAACAACCATTGCAAAGCTACATATTGCCATACCAAAGACCAGGAACCACTTGGTGTAAAAAATGATGTAAAAATAAATAAATAAATAAATAAATAAAAATAAAAACACTACTAATATTTCTATGTGTTATAACTGATAGTAATATTTGATGGTTCTAGACTAGAAATCACTGTGCATGGAACAACGCCTACTTAAGTATTATATCAAAGACTTGGACCACTGCATACGGAAATATCTGGACAAGAGATAAGCACATTTCTTGAAATTTGTTTTGTGTCAAATTCAGAATATTTAAAAAAAAATTCAATTTGGATCCAAATTGATTCTGCCTGAATCAAATATGATCCAATTGGACCATTGCTTATGATTATAGATGTTCCAATATACTGTATCTAGACCACTGCTTATGGCTCCATTTGTTATGGCTCTAGTCTCTATGACTCTACACAAAAGGCATGGGCCACTGTTTATGGTTCTTCTTGTTATACCAAAGATTAGAAATCACTGTTCATGGTGCAAGTTGGTATAACAGAGACAAAGAACAACTTCTTATAGCTCTAGTTGTTTTACCAAAGACTAGGACCAGTGCTTATGGTTTTAGTTGTTATCGCAAAGATCTGGACTAGAGATGAGTGAATCATCCAAAATTTGCTTTGCCGAATGTTCGTTGAATTTTTTAAAAGATTTGTACTTAAAGGGGTTGTCCAGTTTTCAAACCAGCACCCGGGTCTGTATACTTTTGTAATTGCATGTTATTAAAAATTTTGTATAGGTACTGAGTTATTCAATAAAATGTATCTGTATAGTGCCCCTAATTTCTTATTTCTTTGACCTGCTCACTAGGAAGGCCGCACATGCTCAGTTTCATCTTTCAACTGCCTCCTGAGCTGTGATAGGGAGAGCTAAGATACATCTCCTGAGCTGTGATAGGGAGAGCTGAGACACACCCCCTGAGCTGTGATAGGGAGAGCTGAGACACGCCCCCTTAGCTCCAGCAGAAAAGACACTCCCCCTGAGCTGTCAGCTTGATATAAATCTAGCAGAGCAATGAATGTGTAGATCTCTGGATGCATGTGAGGTACAGGGCTGGTTCTAGCTGTGTTAGAAAGAGATTGTCATGGACTATATGATGTCTGATTTTCATTTTTTGCATTATTCATGGGATAACCCCTTTAATATGAAGCTATTCAGTCGAAGCTGCATACAAATCATTCGTTATTCTGTAGTGTTCTGCGAACATTCCCGCGAATACTTACACCTGAGTGTACAAAGTGAGTACAAAGCTTTAGCGTATTATTGTCTAGGCCCGCACAAAGAATGCATTAGTGTACAAATTATATAATGCGTACAAAGATCTTAGAAGAATCTTCCGAAGTGAATATGAAAATATTCGGATTCGCTTCAGTGTAAAAAATTTCCAAGATTCGTATTGAATCTACGAAGCGGCGAATAGATTCTCTCATCTCTAATCTGGACCATTGCTTATGGTCCTAGTTATCTCAAAGACCTAGATCACTACTTAAGGTTCTAATTCTATCAAAGACTTGTGTGGCAACTTATGATTCTAGTGATTTTATCAAAGATCTGGAGCACTACTTAGGGTTTTGGTTCTTGTATCAGAGATCTGGACCATTACATAATTCAACTATAACAGAGTGTTAGAATGGTACCAAAAGCCATTTCCAATTTTCTTGGGTAAATCAAGCTCTCTTGGGGTGTCTTCTATGATGGTGGCTTCGTATGGGTATGCGTTTTCAGATTACATAGTTACATGGTTGCCATTTTGGCACAAAAATGAAAAAAAGCAGAATAAACCCAGCATGCATGTGGAACCTGCACTCCCTGAATTTTAGGATGGCCGTCCTGGCACATAACAGGTAGAATTTAGTGTTAGGTTCCAGTCTTACAGAGATCGCCTTGACGTTTGGCAGACGGGCCCAAATAATTTTGTACAAAATTCACTAGTCAGACCACACATGGAGGACTGTGTACAGTTCTGGGCTCCTGTGAACAAGGCAGACATAGCAGAGCTGGAGTGGGTTCAGAGGAGGGCAACTAAAGTAATAACTGGAATGAGTGGGTCAGTACAGAGAGATCTCCCATCATCTATTTATCACCAGGACTGTGACTGTGACGAGGGGACATCCTCTGTGTCTGGAGGAAAGGTTTGTACACAAACATAGAAGAGGATTCTTTACGGTAAGAGCAGTGAGACTATGGAACTCTCTCCCTGAGGAGGTGGCGATGGTAAGTTCACTATAAGAGTTCAGGAGGGGCCTGGATGTATTTCTGGAGGGTAATAATATTACAGGTTATAGTTACTAGAGGGGATCGTTGATCCAGGGAGTCATTCTGATGTCTGATTGGGGTCGGGAAGGAATTTTTTCCCCTAAAGTGAGGAAAATTGGCTTCTACCTCGCAGGGGTTTTTTGCCTTCCTCTGGATCAAATTGCAGAATAACAGGCCGAACTGGATGGACGGATGTCTTTTTTCGGTCTTATAAACTATGTTACTATGTAAAATATATTTGCCAAGAATCTTAAATTTACTAAATAAGCGTAGCATTGGCACCAGAATATTTCTATTATTATGGCATTTTTGTACTTTATTTGGTTTGCAGAGTGCTGTTGCATTGTATTTTTTTTTTCGTTTGTGTATCTAGCCATGGCAGCGTGCACCTGCACACTGTGATGTGCTGACTGACCCCCTTTTTTCCTTACATAGTTAAAACCAGGGGCGTAGCTATAGGGGGTGCAGAGGTAGCAGTCGCTACCGGGCCCAGGAGCCTCAGGGGGCCCAAAGAAGCTTGTGCTGCATTAGAAAAACACAAAGCACTGAGGGAAGGAGGGCCCAAGCTGAACTCTTGCTCCAGGACCCATGAGCCTTTAGCTATGCCCCTGGTTAATATGGTTGAAAAAAGACATAAGTCCATCAAGTTCAACCAAGGGAAAGGGGGGAGGGGGGGGCGCGAATCCCAGTAGGAAATGAGACCCAGATTTCTACACGTTTTCATAAGATTATTCAGATGTTAATATTCTGTCAAATACAGGAAAGCGCAGAAAGCCTGAGATAATTGTTTTGCTAACGACAATTCTTCTCAAACTTTTTCACCTCTGCTGTCAATTGAATTTATCACAGATTAGAGCTACCATTCTGAAAAGTCCTTGAGCATTTGTGAAGAGACTTATTCCGAAAGAACAATTAAACCTACATAATGCTGGGCGTAGTAATTCACAAACCAACCGCTGTATTTGTTAAGAGGAATTGGTAACCCGAGTTTAGGAAACTGTAACAATTAGACTCTGCACTGAAATCGTTTTCTGTAAAGGCGGGTGTAACGTATCTAAAACCTCGGCAGATAAATAGATCTAAATGTTAACTCCACGCAGGTGATGTCACTGCATTGTACAGATTTCAAATGTATGTTTTCTCTATTGACCTTGCAAGTCTATTATTGTCATCTATATCTAAATCCACATTCAATACCCATAACCCTAATTTTCCTGATGTTGTCATTGTGTTCATTAATACCTCCCAAGGTTGCAGAGAGAAAGAACGTGTTCACTGTTAATGGATGTTGATATTCCAAGGCCGTCTCTTCATATGCAAATGGTTTCCTTATCAATGTACATACCTGGCCGTTTCAGTATTTTAAGACTTAAGTAGCACATCTAAGCATCATCTCTGAGAATCCTGCCAGCAGTGTGATACTCAGAATATGCTTAACCCATGCATTAATCTCCTGTCAATCATCACCTTGCCTGGATTCCAATGCAAGCTGAAGCATGTAACCATACAGTATACAGCCAGAGAGGTTATATCTGAAAACACAGTGTATTATCTGTAGGTCATAACAATGAAACCTTATAATGGAAAATGCATCATTTTCCAACTAAATTGTTAGTATGTTACCAGGTTCAAGAGGAATCGTGATCAGATATTACAAGTCTCCTCTATATTCAGATACATAAATTAATTGCTGTAGTGTTATTATAATTATTTTCATAGAAACAACCAGTCCTAGTTATATTCTTGTACATAGGAGCAGTATTATAGTAGTTGTATTCTTGTACATAGGAGGCAGTATTATAGTAGTTATATTCTTGTACATAGGAGCAGTATTATAGTAGTTATATTCTTGTACATAGGAGGCAGTATTATAGTAGTTATATTCTTGTACATAGGAGGCAGTATTATAGTAGTTATATTCTTGTACACAGGAGCAGTATAATAGTAGTTATATTCTTGTACATAGGAGCAGTATTATAGTAGTTATATTCTTGTACATAGGAGCATTATTATAGTTAGAGATGAGCAAATCGAATCCCACAAAGTGGAATTTGATCCGAATTTCAGAATAAATTTGATTCGCCTAGAAGCCGAATTTCCTTGTGCTTCAAGTCAGCGAATCGATTTAACTTGAAATAGTGTAAAAAACAAAAAAATCCATACCTCCTCTATTTGCACACGACGGGCCGCCAGCTGCCATCTTGATTGAAGATCCTGGCTGAAATCCCGTGCATAGTGACGTACGCCAGACGGCATGATGACATAATCTCGCGCCGCGCGGGATTTCGCTCCAGATCTTTAAGCAAGATGGCGGCAGCCGGCCCGGCTCAAGCAAATGGAGGAGGTAAGTATGATTTTATTAATTTTTTAATGTTAATTTTACACTTTTTTTGCACTCAGATGCCGCGATCATGTATGAACGTGGCATCTGAGAAGTTACAATAACAGGGGCGGCATTATCGCCGCTCCCTGTCAATGCACCCACTACTGTACTTTAAAAAAAAACTGCTTTGTGGCAAAGTAATTCGTCACGAAGCAAAATTCTTTGTAAACTTTGGCGAATCAGCCGAATCGAACTTTTAAAAAGTTCACGCATCCCTAATTATAGTAGGTATATCATTGTACATAGGAGCAGTATTATAGTAGTTATATTCTTATACATAGGAGCAGTATTATAGTAGTTATATTCTTGTACATAGCAGCAGTATTATAGTAGTTATATTCTTGTACATAGGAGCAGTATTATAGTAGTTATATTCTTGTACATAGGAGCAGTATTATAGTGGAATTATTCTTGTACATAGGAGCAGTATTATAGGCGTTATATTCTTGTACATAGGAGGCAGTATTATAGTAGTTATATTCTTGTACATAGGACCAGTATTAAAGTAGTTATATTCTTGTACATAGGAGCAGTATTATAGTAGTTATATTCTTGTACATAGGAAAAGTATTATAGTAGTTATATTCTTCTACATAGAAGCAGAATAATAATAGTTATATTCTTGTACATAGGAGCAGTATTATAGTAGTTATATTCTTGTACATAGGGAACAGTATTATAGTAGTTATATTCTTGTACATAGCAGCAGTATTATAGTAGTTATATTCTTGTACATAGGAGGCAGTACTATAGTAGTTATATTCTTGTACATAACAGCAGTATTATAGTAGTTATATTCTTTACATAGAGGAATTATATAGTATATATCTTGTACATAGAGCAGTATTATAGTAGTTATATTCTTGTACATAGAGCAGTATTAGTAGTTATATTCTGTAGGAACATAGTATATAATAGCATATAGTATTATACTTTGTACATAGGAGCAGTATATTATAGTAGTTATATTCTTGTACATAGAGCAGTATTATAGTAGTTAGTACTTGTTACAGTAGTTATATTCTTGTACATAGGAGCAGTAATAGTAGTTATATCTTGTACACAGGAGCAGTATTATAGTAGTTAT
>ONZH01021303.1:177500-302424 GCA_900303285.1 Rhinella marina | reverse complement strand
AGATCTACACCACAGACCTCCCTGACAATATTGTTACATAATGCAGAGCTGGTTTATATCCATGTAGAAAAAGGGGTGTCAGAAGGTACGACATATATTAATAATGGAGAGACCTTAGTCAATCAGGCATTTATGTCCTGTAATGTGGACAGTACCTGACAACAGTGAGTATACCCCTCACATTTTTGTAAACATTTTATTCTATCTTTTCATGGGACAACACTGAAGATGTGACACTTTGATGCAATGTAAAGTAGTCAGTGTACAGCTTGTATAACACTGTGAATTTGGTGTGCCCTCAAAATAACTCAACACACTGCTATTAATGTCTAAACCGCTGGTAACAAAAGTGAGTACACCCCTAAGTGAAAAGCACTAGCGTTTTATAATTCCGGTATTGAGTTCCATCATAGGGGCTCAATACCGGAATAAAACACTTCCGTTTTCTCCCCATTCATTGTCAATGGGGACAAAACTGAACTGAAGACAACGGAATGCTCCTGAAAGCATGCTGCGGTTTGCTCTCCGGTCCAGGCATCCGCACCAAGACGGATCCGTCATGACCCCCAATGAAAGTCAATGGGGACGGATCCGTTTGGTGTGACACAATGGTGAACGGATCCGTCCTCCATTGACTTTCAATGGAGTTCATGACGGATCCGTCACCTGCACACATACATACATACAGACATACAGTACAGACCAAAAGTTTGGACACACCTTCTCATTCAAAGAGTTTTCTGTATTTTCATGACTATGAAAATTCACACTGAAGGCATCAAAACTATGAATTAACACATGTGGAATTATATACTTAACAAAAAAGTGTGAAACAACTGAAAATATGTCTTATATTCTAGGTTCTTCAATGTAGCCATCTTTTGCTTTGATTACTGCTTTGCACACTCTGGGCATTCTCTTGATGAGCTTCAAGAGGTAGTCACCTGAAATGGTTTTCACTTCACAGGTGTGCCCTGTCAGGTTTAATAAGTGGGATTTCTTGCCTTATAAATGGGGTTGGGACCATGAGTTGTGATGGGCAGAAGTCAGGGAAGCTGATAGTCTACTGAATAGACTGTTAGAATTTGTATTATGGCAAGAAAAAGCAGCTAAGTAAAGAAAAACGAGTGCCCATCATTACTTTAAGAAATGAAGGTCAGTCAGTCCGAAAAATTGGGAAAACTTTGAAAGTGTCCCCAAATGCAGTCGCAAAAACCATCAAGCGCTACAAAGAAACTGGCTCACATGAGGACCACCCCAGGAAAGGAAGAACAAGAGTCAACTCTGCTGCGGAGGTTAAGTTCATCTGAGTCACCAGTCTCAGAAATCGCAGGTTAACAGCAGATCAGATTAGAGACTATGTCAATGCCACACAGAGTTCTAGCAGCAGACACATCTCTACAACAACTGTTAAGAGGAGACTGTGTGCAGCAGGCCTTCATGGTAAAATAGCTGCTAGGAAACCACTGCTAAGGACAGGGAACAAGCAGAAGAGACTTCTTTGGGCTAAAGAACACAAGGAATGGACATTAGACCAGTGGAAATCTGTGCTTTGGTCTGATGAGTCCAAATGTGAGATCTTTGGTTCCAACCACCGTGTCTTTGTGCAACGCAGAAAAGGTGAACGGATGGACTCTACATGCCTGGTTCCCGTGAAGCATGGAGGAGGAGGTGTGATGGTGTGGGGGTGCTTTGCTGGTGACACTGTTGGGGATTTATTCAAAATTGAAGGCATACTGAACCAGCATGGCTACCACAGCATCTTGAAGCGGCATGCTATTCCATCCGGTTTGCGTTTAGTTGGACCATCATTTATTTATCAACAGGACAATGACCACAAACACACCTCCAGGCTGTGTAAGGGCTATTTGACCAAGAAGGAGAGTGATGGGGTGCTACGCCAGATGACCTGGCCTCCACAGTCACCAGACCTGAACCCAATCGAGATGGTTTGGGGGTGAGCTGGACCGCAGAGTGAAGGCAAAGGGCCAACAAGTGCTAAGCATCTCTGGGAACTCCTTCAAGACTGTTGGAATGCTATTTCTGGTGACTACCTCTTGAAGCTCATCCAGAGAATGCCAAGAGTGTGCAAAGCAGTAATCAAAGCAAAAGGTGGCTACTTTGAAGAACCTAGAATATAAGACATATTATTAGTTGTTTCACACTTTTTTGTTAAGTATATAATTCCACATGTGTTAATTCATAGTTTTGATGCCTTCAGTGTGAATCTACAATTTTCATAGTCATGAAAATACAGAACACTCTTTGAATGAGAAGGTGTGTCCAAACTTTTGGTCTGTACTGTACACATAAACATACACAGACATATACACATACAAATACACATACATACTTACATGCTCCTGGCAGGTCTCCACAGCGCAGGAGGAGCAGCACGGCGCACACATAGGACGATTCCACCCGGCGCCCAGCAGAGGGCGCTGTGGGGAATCGTCCTATGTGCGCACCGTCCTGCTCCTCCTGCGCTGTGGAGACATGCAGTGAGCATGTAAGTATGTATGTGTATTTGTATGTGTATATGTCTGTGTGTGTGTCTGTGTGTATGTACTGTGTGTATGTACTGTGTGACATGTGTGGGGCCGGAGCGCGGTTCCAGCCCCACACATGTCCCTGCGGCAGCACGGATCCGGCGGCACCCTTCACCTGCCGGATCCGTGCTGCCGCTAGTGTGAAAGAGGCCTTACAAGGTCTCAGGTATGAATGGGGAGCAGGTGTGTTAACAGTGATAAGGATATCACTGTTGTGGAGGACGCTCTGGTGCCTGCTGCACTATGGAGCCTGGAGATCAGGCAGGTTGTTCTGGCAGGGAACAGCATGGCGGATCTCTCTGCATTCCGGTATTGCCTGCGAGCAGCGGTTTTCTTCTAGCTGATCCTCTGCATATTTGCCAGATAGAGACTTTCAAGCTTCCAGCAATGCCGGAATGCAGAGAGATCTCTAGCGCTAGTGTGAAGCCAGCCTTACATAGGTTGCAGATCAGGAAAAATCAGTTCTAGATAATTGTAATCATGTAAATGTTTGTGGAGATAACATCTTTCATGCGGCATATAATATCATTTGTGATCGCCCTGTATAAACAGTTATGTGCCGTCATCAGACAATGAATCTGTGTGGGTGAAAGGTGGTGGAATAATAAACCCACCTTGAAATTTTCTTTGAAAAGGTCTTCAATACTAAAATCCTGAAAGCCCCTTTAAAGGGATTGGCTCATCTCACACATTGCCATATTGATAGGATATGACATTATGTCAGATAAGTGTGGGTCTCATGTCTGGGACCCGCACCAATTTTGAGAACAGGGCCCCCAAAGTGAATTTAGAGCAGCCACTCAAGTGAGGTCACCCTCCCTTTTTCACCATGAGAGCTCAGATAATAGCCGAGCGTTGGCTCAGATATTTCCTGCTGTTCAAGAGCAATGAATAGACGATGGTAGCTCTTGTGCGGTGCATTCTCCATTCACTGCTACAGGACTTCCAAAAATAGCCAGGCTCACTTGCTCAACTATTTTAGGGAGTGACTAGCAATGACTGGTGAGCACGCAGAACATTGCAGTTTCATTCTCCTTCAATTTGGGAGCCCAGACTGGAGTACCCCTTGGGTTTTCCCAGGGAGAAAATGTGTTTTAAAACTGTCCAGAAGATTGTAAAATACAAAAATAAGCATTACTCATCTCATCTATCCCCCATCACTGATATTCTGATGCTATTCTTCATTTCCCGATCCTGGCTTGACACCCAGGAAATAACAGGAAATATACACTCAGGGTTTTTGAGTCTCTGTCCGTCACACCTAGTGATTGGGCATTTAAAGCCAGGACCAGAAAGTGCAGAGCAACTTCAGAATGGCAGGGATGGGGGATCGGTCAGGTGATGATTATTTTTAAAACAAAATTCCACTCCCAATCAATCCCACCCCCATATACATTAAAATACCGCAATTATGCAGTGCTAAATACATGTAGATATTAATAATGAATAGAAATGAACCCTGGACTGACCCTACGTGACTCTAGGGTAAGCCCTTTGCCCAAGGACACCCCCTGAAAGTGGAGGTACCTTGTCCCCGTTCCTGACCTGCAGACCCTGGATGACCCTATGGTGTGCAGGATAGTGGGGTAGATAACATAATGTGTAGCCCCAATTGAAATAATAAATGACCCCGAAGCGTTTCACCCTCTATGGGGCTCCTCAGGGGGAAATTATTTAGTGTAATGGGGAATAAGGCAAAAAGATAGTCACCAATAGGCACATGAATAATAGATAATCCCGTCTGGGAAAGATACTTGCCACCCACAGCCGTTCAGTGCGAACATATGAGGATTCTGAAAAGATACACATATAAATATACACAAAATCAAACCACTTCCCATTCTACAGATAATGAGCGAACAAAAAGGTACTCACATTGGTGGCAGTGTGATAGAGAACATTCCCAGGCGGCGGTGTGCGTGACGTGCCGCCACCGCACTGGGTTTAAATAGACCAAGCGCTGGCGTTCTTCCGGAGCTACCAGAATGCGAGTTCCGGCGAATGGAACGCACGCAGGAAGTGAGTTGTGTACCAAACTGAAGATAGAAAGACCGGCCTCAAGGTGACAGATTCCGGTCTATGGAACGCAACAATGGAACGCAAATGCGTTCCCCTGTGTGCACTACTAAAACCAAAGGATCAAGATAGAGATTAAATAAGAAAAGCTGGGGTGGACAAAAGCTACTGGAAGAGAAATCTATTAATGTGATGAGTAAAAAAGGAAAACTAATAAAATTAATAATCAAAATGCAAACATTTGAAATGTGATAATTGATAAGGTGGAGAAGGACTCCACCTACTAAGTGATTGGCAGATTCTTTCTGCCCTGGCTAGTAATAAGGCCCTAACAGCACAGGGGGATGAATATCTCACAATAAAGAACAGCCAAAAATAAATCAATAAATTGTCAGATAAAGCAAGTATAGGTAAGTCTCTCGTTTAAACCTAAGGGTGACTGGGACCGAAAGTGATAAATCCATTCAGTTTCTTTCTGTAAAACCTTCCGATCCCAGTCACCCTTTCTTGGAGAGCGAGGCACAAGCTGTATAGCAGAAAAGTGTATGGCTCTAAGGTCGCCCCCGTGACAGGTGTTAAAATGATTAGCCACCGGGGTGTCCCGTTTGTTTTTTATGTCATTGACATGCTCGAGCACCCTCTTTCTAAGTTCCTGGGTGGTCTTTCCCACATAATCCAAGGGGCAGGGGCACTGGCAAAGATATATTACACCAGTGCTCCTGCAGTTGATGAAATCTTTTACTGGGTAGGAAGTATGGGTGACCGAACACGTCACCTCCTAGGTGGTTTAAAGGAAGGTGCCTGCCTTACAGCTTCCACATCTAAAGACGCCAGACGGCTTCCTATCTAACCACGCACCCTCCTTTTTCGGTGCTGTGTAGAAGCTGTGTACCAAACGGTCCCTCAAGCTTCTACCCTTACGATAGGTGATTTGAGGATAATGTGCTATAGCTCTACCTAAATCTGGGTCCATTAATAATATGGGCCAGAATTTATTAAGGATGTTCCTGACTTTTCTATTTGCCACATCATACGTAGAGTCTAATCATTGGGGACTCATCTACTTCCCGTAAACGGGGTATAAGGAGATCACTCCTGTTACGTCTTTCAACTTCCCTAAACGCATTCCCTAGTACCGCTTTAGGGTATCCTCTTACACGTAACTGATTGCGAAGTTGTCTAGATTCCTGTAGGAATGTCTCGTGATTAGAGCAGTTTCTACGAATACGCAGGAACTGCCCTTTTGGGATACCGCGTTTAAGGGTATAAGGGTGATAACTGCCCCAATGAAGTATATTGTTTGTAGCGGTGGGTTTGCGAAAAAGTGTGGTATTAAGGTGATTACCCTGAATCTGAACATTGAGGTCTAAAAAGGTCAGGAAAACATTATCGCTGACAGAAGTAAAGTAAAGACCTATATCGATATCATTCAACACTGACATGAACTTATCAAATCCGTCAGAACTGCCACTCCAAATCAAAAATACATCATCGATGTAACGTTTCCAAAACGCTACATCGGTGTTCCACATAGTGAGATGGTCAGAGAAAACCACGGTGTCCTCCCACCAGCCCAGCAGGAGATTAGCATATGATGGGGCACACGGACTCTCCATTGCTGTCCCCCTGAGCTGCTGGTAAAAGAAACCGTTAAACACAAAATAATTGTGTGTTAGGGTAAACAATCTTGTCATAAGGCTGGGATTCACCCAGATGACTTCCCAGACCTTAAAATTCTGATGGACCTTTGGGAAGAAAGCTCTCGATCTCCTGGTGACGGCCCCTTCACTGATTTGAGATTACCAAGTACGAAAACACCTCCGCGTAGTAACACGGGACACATTGACATTTTTTTTTTAAAATGGTTACCTCTGAATTGGAAAAAGTATTTCCTTCGGTTTCTCCTCATTATAATTTATCTCGTGATGAATATAAAGCCTTGAGGAACCTTGAACAAAATCGTACCCTGATCCTGAAGCCTTCAGATAAAGGCGGGAACCTTGTGATTTTGGACCATGATAAATATGTGGGGATGTGCCTGAATTTTTTGGGTGATACCAACAATTATCGGGTTTTAAGATCAGATCCTACTGTTTCCTTTTTATCTTCCCTTAAACCGATTTTGATTAGAGGTCTAAAGGACAAGGTGATCAATGAAGTGGAATTCAATTTCTTACTGCTCTTCATGAGTCAAAGGCCTATCATCAACAGGGCCATATTTAAAGCCAGTGCCCTGACTTTTAATGAGAACATCCACTGTACATTTGGTACCATGCAGTTAATAAAGAAGTCAGTGTATATTAAGTAGTGGTGTATCTGAGCCTCTTTATGAATCTTCATAGTCCACTGCATGGGGGTGCAGGGTGTCTGACCCCTTCCAATCAGATAGTGATGGCCTTTCCTTGTTACAGTGGTTCTGCTCTCCAACTGGAGACCCCGTATTACACTAAAGTAGACAACCCCTTAATCAGAACAGGAACAGCATTTTACTGACTTATTCCGTGCTGTGGATTGCGGATCAGAAATTTCATTTTGGCATTGCAGACAATTCAAAGTAGAGAGTCTTCCTCCAAAATTCTTTACTTGGAGGGTCCATTACAAAGGGGTTTTTATATGACATGTTGTGAAAGTGCTATTGGTGTGGTCATATATGGTCAACATTGAGTATTGGTCATCATTGAAGTCAATTTAGAACCCAGCCCTTCACTGTTATCAAAGTCATTATTTCTTGTTATTGTTGATGCCAGCAATATCAGATCTGCGGTGATCTAACACCCTACTGATCAGCTTGTTTTGAGAAGCTCCGGCACTGAAACTACACAGCTCCATCTATTTTGTAGGTGACTTAGTTGTGTATGCAGTGAGCCCCTGAGGAGCCTGTGCAGAGGCGGGGAGTGGTAGAGGCCATGATGATGATGTTGTGTACGGTGTACTGACATGCTAAAGTGGGGCAGCTCACTGCCAAAGTAAACCAGGGGGCTACCTCACGTGTGTCTAAAACAATAGTTGAACCAACCTTACTGTGTATGGGGCTCTGAAATAGACAGATGGTCACTGCACCTCTGGCTAACAAAGTTGCATCGGCAGAAAATAGGTTTTTTCACTGCTCTATCAGAATTGGACCTCTGCTGAATGGCAAAGAGTTGTCTTCTCCAATGAATCACATTTTCAGCTCCATCAAACGGATGGATATAGGCATGTCAGAGGAGAAACATTAGCGAACAAACACCCTGTAACCATTGCTGGAAGAACACAAGTTGGTGATGGCAGCTTTATGGTCTGGGGACTGTTTTCGTAGCATTCTCTGGGCCACTCATCCATGTGGAAGGCACTCTCAAGTAATTTGAATCCGGCAGATCACATACATCCATACATGCTGATTGTCTTGGAAGAGCATGACCAACACTTCCAAGTATTACCCTGGCCCCTAAGTCCTAAAACTTGAACCCAAATGAGCATCTGTGAGAGCACCTCGATCATCGTGTTCGTTCAATGGATCCTCTCCCATGCACCTTCCAGTAGCTGCAGGATGCACTGCAGTCAGTATGACACCAGATACCTATGACAACCAACCAGGGCCTTATTGAGTCACTTTCAGCTCATTTAGCTGCTGTCTGTGCTGCACACAGCAGTACTCTGGGCGTTAGCTGGTGGTCATAATAATGTGACTTCACTGTGTATAAGCGATGTAATGATCACGTGTTGAAATTCCCTAGTGATACTAAAAAGAATAAGAAAAGGTAAAACAAGTAAAAAAAATCAAAATAAAAAATCAAGAAGACTTAAGCATTCAAATAACTCAATTTCCCCATTTTTAGAAATGAATATAAACCCTGTAAATCATGCACCTGATGATAAGATGCACCTAAGTTTTAGCAGAGGAAAATATGAAAAAAATATATCAGGCATAAGATCCCCATATCAGACTACCATATTAGACCTAAAAAAAAATCACAGAAAATACCAATACCCGCACCGGGGGAGCTCTGAGCCTGGAGGACCCCAGGTTTCCTGGGGTCTGACCCCCATTAGGCGCAGCTCCCCGCTTCACACATAGAAATGAATGGGAGCGCACCGCGTAAGCGCGGCCCGGCTCCAATTCATTTCTATGGAGCCGACGGAGACCTGCACCTATAAGACAATGGGGGCATATCCTCACGATATGCCCCCATTGTCCAAGATGGGATAACCCCTTTAATTATATTAAAATCGTACTGGGAGTGAACAGAAAAAAACAAAAAATACATATAATCAAATAGTGTAGGGAATATTCTGTTCTGTGATAGATAGAGCATAGGCTAGAGGGTTGGGGGTAGTGGTAAGTGGAAACACTTCTCCCTAATATTTGCTCTAATGTATTAGGCCCTGCCTAAGACGGAATAGCCGGCCCAACAGGGGCAATCCCGTACCAGGAACCTCCTGATGTCCCTAGTAAGGCCCTGGTACAGAAAAAGGCACCACCAATAATAATAACACCACACCAGTGGAACAATTAACGGTATCAAAAAATAATAAAACGTATATTAATAAATTGAAAACTGGTCAAAAATTATTGTAGATAGTATGTGTAACCAATTAAAGGGGTATTCTCATCTTAGACAATGGGGGCATATCGCTAGGATATGCCCCCATTGTCTTATAGGTGCGGGTCCCACCGCTGGGACCCGCACCTATATCCAGAACGGAGCGGGGAGCGTTGCGCCTGGAGGACCCCAGGTTTCCGGGGGTCCGGCCACCACCAGGCGCAGCTCCCCGTGCCGCTCATAGAAATGAATGGGAGCCGGGCCGTGCATGCGCGGTGCACTCCCATTCATTTCTATGGTGCCGACGGAAGTAGCCGAGCCGGCGCTCGGCTATTTTCGGCGGCCCCATAGAAATGAATGGAGGGCGGCTGCGCATGCGCAGTGCGCCCTCATTCAGTTTGGGGGCTCCGTTCTGGAAATAGGTGCGGGTCCCAGCGGTGGGACCCGCACCTATAAGACAATGGGGGCATATCCTAGTGATATGCCCCCATTGTCTAAAATGAGAATAACCCTTTAATGTAAAAAGTTATAAAAGACCAAAGAAGAAGTACCTACGCGTTTCACCTCTCTGTCACGGCTCATCAGGGGACTAAGAGAACAAAAACCAATCTACAGACCAGCATATACTAGTGACCAAATGCTTATTACATAACGTTGTTAGTAATATGGTGTACATAAGAGGCCAGAATCTGAAAACAATAAGCCCATAAGAATAGGACACAATAGATAAAGTGGTGTCACTTGGATATATGGTATCCAGTTACAGGTATTCATATCATATACCGTATGTTTGCCACATTATAGCCATATCATGTGTGTCTCCTCAAATATAAAATAATTGGTGGTACAATCAATGCTTGAACATCAAGTAGATATAATGCATCCAGAATGCCACTCCAAACAGCTAAATTATGTCTAGTAATACACCCAGTTCTATATACATCTATATAAGATATATTCGGTAGCATATGGAACTACAGGTAAGGTATAGGTAAAGTATCAAATAATATATACATAGATACAGTATATTGTCCTATAATGTCCGCTGCGGACTTAGTGGCCAATCAAACTAGCACATAGTGGGATGATGGGAGTCAAAAAAAGGAGGACACATCTGGAGTCCACAGAGCTGGTACATACACTGTTTAGGAATAACTATCCTCAATGATGCCAAGGATCGCAACAATATACTTGCGTATGGTCACTGGGGGGATGCCGGCATGATGGAGACTTTCGGAGACCAGGGTGCGCTGCTGCTCATAGGTTGGAAGGCAGCAGAGTTACAGCGTCTTACCGCCCTTAAATCTCGTGCTTGTGCACTATTAGACCTCAAATCAGACCCCCCATTATCAGACCTCAGATCAGACCCCTATATCAGATCCTCAGATCAGACCCCCATATTAGATCCTCAGATCAGACCCCCATATTAGATCCTCAGATGAGACACCATATCAGATCCTGAGATCAGACTTCCATATCAGACCCCCATATCGGACCTCAGATCACACCCTCTTTAGACCTGCATGTCAGACCCCAATATCAGATCAGACCCCCATCAGAGCTAAAATAAATAAATTACCTCTTACCTTAGCTCTTCTGTTCCGCTACTAATCTGCAGGTTTGGCGTTCTCTCCTGCAGTTGCCGCTCCCTGGTCTTCTTCAGGTCGGCTGCATTGTGGCCTGACTGTGTACGTCAGATCATAATGTCAGGTCACACTACGTCCTGACGTTGTATGCAATCAGAACAGTACACAACGGGCCCAGAGAAGATAAGGGAATGGTGAATACAGGCAGCGCCTGAAGCGCATCAATTGCCGCTTCCCGCGACTCCTGCATACTAGGAAGCACTTACTAATATTCTCTTTATAAGATGTTGCCATTTGCCCACCTGCCCCTCCTTTGGGGGAAAATAAAGTACACCTTGTAAAGCAAAAAATATGGTAAAGAACTTATTTAAAGTTGTAATTTCTGGACATTCACTGCATAAACGTAGATTGACTAAAATGAACCAACCATTCAGCCTCTGGAGAAGGCTGAGTACAGTGGCCAAGCAGTTTACTTTTCACCTCCATCAGCCCTCTGCCCATCAGAGATCAGACAATGGTACTATATCCTACAGATATGGCGTCAACGTTTTTCCTGAGAAAATCTATTTAGGTAGCATTTGGAAAAAAAGATCATTTATCCTTTGGATATTTTACAAACTGATTCCAAAACAGGTGTTGATTAGGAGTAATAAGAGGTGAAATGGTATGAATGTGTCTTCATTGTCCTTGGTCTTGCTTCCATCTAGTGGAACACAAAAGAAGTTTCACTGCACTTTTAAAATTGTGTGTTTTTGTAGTAAAGAAATTGCAGCATCAAGATGTTACATGTGGGCCTAGCCCTTCAGAGCATCACTTCACCTCCACATTTCACCCTTTGCCACCCCCTCTCCACCACTGATAGGAATAGCGAGAATGCCTGGTCCTGTCGATCAATAGGGGGAAGGGAGTTGAAAAGGGCGTAAGGCAGCGAAGTGGTGCTCTGAGGGGCTAGGCTCGGCCTTCAGTGCTCCAAGGACCTCATTAGCATAAAGTATGAATTTCTCAAAAACTAGAGATTGGATTGCTTTAAGACAGGGATCATTGCACTCAGCATGATCAACCCTACCAGGCGCATTTACTAGGGTTGATCATGCTGACAGATGCTCTTTAATACCTTCAGGACGTTCTACTCCAAGAGCCCCCCAAAAATTACTTTAATGTTAAATATGAAGGCTTGTTTTTGAGTGATGGGATCTGTTTTTCAATTTTGGGGTACATAAGACTTTTTGATCACCACTTGAACAAAAACACCCGATGCTGATCTAGGTGTTGTGGCAACAACATAGCTGCGGTTATGGTCCGTTTTCTTCCAGCAGAGGTAAAACACACAGTAGGCTTCAATTGCATTAATGTCATTCTATTTTATAATTAATGTAATTCAGTTTTGCTGTGTCTGATTTGCTTTTCCTTTTGCTGGAAGAAAAAGCACCATAACCACAGGTATCTGTCCCTCTCTCTATCTGAAACTGAGTCTTTCAAAACTGAACTACTGGTGTTTTTTCATCTGCTAACCTACCTAATCCTGATATCTCCCATTCAGTGTATGGCACTACCAGGGGCGTAGCTAAAGGCCCAGGGGCCCTGGTACAAGAGTTCAGCTTGGGGCCCCCCTTCCCATAGTGCTTGTTTGTGGCCAGGGGGGAGGAAAGCCTTCATGCTGTCTCAGCCAAAAAATTTAAACTGCACCCTCCCATGCCAAATTCTTGATCTAACCTCTTCCCTACAGCCAGAGGTGTAACTTGACCAGCATGGACTTTCTATAATACTGGTGTCTTCTTATGTGGCACAAGGGTCTTTGGGCCCCCTCAGGCTCCTGGGCCCGGTAGCGGCTGCTACCTCTGCACCTCCTATAGCTACGCCCCTGGGCACTACCATCACGCCTAGGCAGCACTCCTACTGTTTCATTGTTATGTTTCACACTGATCTTTCCCCTATGTTCATTCTCTCCCCCATTCATGCCACCTGCACCTCAAAAACATCTCTATAATCTGCCACTTTCTTATTGTGGAAACAACAAAAACTCTCATTGTTGTCCTGATCCAATTCTGTCTCGATTACCGTTACACATTACTAATTGGTCTCCCCCTCACCAGACTCCCCTCTCCAGTCTATCCTGAACGCAGCAGCCAGGCTCATCTATCTTTCTAACTGCTACTCCAATGCCTCCTCTCTCTGCCAGTCATTGCACTGGTTGCCCATACAATACAGGATTCAATTTAAACTGCTTGGGGGGAACTTTGCGTGGAATGGCTTTAGATGTGCCATTTTGCACCACAATTTTGCCAGAGCATCTCTGTATGGCAGCACATAGGGTACGAAGCCAAAATCAAGGATGTATAATAAAAGCAGAGAAAGTATAAAGGACAGGTACGACTTCTCTTTTTTTAATTCACTCCTGGTTTTGGTTTCCAAATATGTATCAGGAAACCTGACCATGTAGCCAAACCCATAGAGTGAATGCAGAGATGTTCCATATTCTTCTTGGATGACCATATAGCCAGCCAAATGTCCAGGGAAAAAAATAAAAGTTGAAAGTGTAAATGAGCGTGATAACTCTGCTTGAAGTGTTGATTTTTCTTCACAATCTTATTTTATTGAGCAGTTAAAACCCTGGGCACGTAAAATGATGAGTGAGATGCAGGCGTGCAAGCAGAAAGTACATGATGACCTCATTATTTCTTACATCTTCTTTTTTCAGGTCTTGGCCAGGAAACCATTGAAGTCCGTCACTGTACTGAAAGTTCCTACTTAATGGTTTTGCACCAGCAGGGGGCAGCATTGTATAGCACTACAATAAGTGTAATTAAAATAATGCCTCATTTAATTGATATAGTAAATATTATTTAAAAAATCAGTTCACTGCATTGCACTGAATATTTCGCATTTATACTTTCTTTTTACTACACCTTTCCTGTTTTCGTAAATGCTTATTAATTCCCCATGTAATAACAATTCTGAGGCATCTTTTTGGATAACTCTGCTGTGTGCAGTTCTTCTGTTATTCTTCCAGAATGTTTATGGATAAATTAAATACTGGGCGTTACCATTCTCCTTATCAAGACTGTCAGTACAGACTGGACAGTAACAGTGTGTCAGGAGACATCCCTCAACTAAATAACACACAAATTGTCAATTTATTCCTAAACTTCTATGGGGAATAACAGAGGAACAGCGCAACGTAAGATTACAAGAAAATATGCTCCAGAATTGTTATTTCATTGGGAAAGCTAAACAGGAGGTGACAGGTTCTCTTAACATTTTAAACATTAATGGTTGATCCACAGGATATGACATAGGTCTCCCCTCCTTCACCCGTCAATCATTCACACTAGCTCATTTCCCCTTAAAAATTATTTGAAAGGTGGAAGTGCATGGCCCTCTCCATGGAAGCCTATAACGGTTATAGGGAAGGGCCCTTTCCATAATTGCCATAAAGCCCCATTTTCTTCTACAGGGAAAATGGCCAGCATGAATCGGTGAATGAGGGTCATCAGAAGCCTGTTCTTCCATTAGGTGAGGCTCCCAGAGAGGGAATCAGCATCTGTTAAATAGTTATGAAGTAAATGTTACTAAATCTTTACGTGTTATACATAATTACATTGGGTTTGTCTAGTCAAAAAGAAAAATAGTGGAGTCACAAATAGCAAGTAATAATTTTTTTTGCATAGCTGGAAAGTGATTGTTTTCTATAGGCAACACCAGGGGCGGACTGGGAACTTAAAGTGGCGCTGGTAAAAACCTAAAAGTGGCCTCATGTTGTAGGCAAGTCCAAATTGACAGAAGCGGGGGCAACAGAAGTAGGTGGCCCAACACAATCCATAAGTAAGTAGGGATGACAGAAGTAGGTGGGGCCAGCAACACCATAGTGCAGTACAAAATACCGCCCCTGCAGAACCAAATACCCCATTGTAGCATAAAATACTGCCCTGTCACCATACTGAGGCTAGTGATAGAGTTGAATTCAGGAGGGCACCTGCAGCTGCTGGCCATGTACAAAAGTACCAGATAGTCCTAGCATTAATTAAAGCTGAGAGCATCAGATAGAAAGGTACCTGGCCAGCAGCCATGAGGAGGGCTCGGGCGGCCCCCTGGAAAATTTCCCTGTAGGGACTATGGCTGGTCCGCCCCTGGGCGACACCTCCACTTACTGCTTGCAAAAGCTTTGATAAAACTCCCTGTTCTCTTCGTTCGCTCATTCAGACCAATGATTTTTCCCATCCATTTAGCCAAAAAGTTAATGGGCTAATTCAAATGAGCAATTTTCTGCCCGGACTGTAGGTCCTTGCTGAAATAATTGCAGCATTCGCCATCCAGCTCTGATTTTCCTGCAAGAATAATTCAGTGAATGGGTCCACGAGAAAAACAGATAGCACATGGACGCCATCTGTGTGTGTTCCGTTTAAACTTGGCTTTGTTTACTGGACAGAACATGTACAGGCGTCCTATCACTTACCTGAATAAGCCCTTACTTTGCTAGATAAATATCAATTGAAAAAAAACCAGTCTGGGATATAACCACTTGTATAGTGTATAAGGTATTCACAGGCTGCAAGCTGAATGTAATGTATGAACACATTCATTAAAGAGGACCTGTCACCACTCCTGACATACCAGTATTAATAGCTTCATGCATTCCCCATGTAATAACAATTCTGGAACATCTATTCTTATGTCTCTATGTTGTGCCATTCCTTTATTATTTCTGGTAGAAGTTATGAATGGTCAGCAGTCTGCAGTAAGGGTACAGAG
Organism: Rhinella marina; assembly: GCA_900303285.1. Classification (NCBI taxonomy): domain Eukaryota; kingdom Metazoa; phylum Chordata; class Amphibia; order Anura; family Bufonidae; genus Rhinella; species Rhinella marina. The sequence continues at coordinate 287,001 of ONZH01021303.1, read as the reverse complement.
GGGTGGTAACCAGTTGGGGGGGAGTTCCTGCATAGTCTGAAAATTGAAGCACCGATTGGATAGAGTGAGTCTGGGCAGATACACACCCCCAACTGGTTACCTCCCCTCTGTACCCTTACTGCAGACTGCTAGCAATTCATGCATAACTTCTAGCAGAAATAATAAAGAAATGGCACAACATAGAGCAATAAGAGTAGATGCTCCTGAATTGGTATTACATGGGGAATGCATGTCAGGCAAACAGGCATGTCAGGAATGGCGACAGGTCCCCTTTATATTTCTCACCTCAGACATTGGTGGCATATAGGTAGGATATAATACCATTGTCATATAGGAACCCACACTTATCTCTACAAAAGAACCTCTAAAGAGAGTGCACTGCGAATGCGCACTGTCCTCCATTCATTTCTATGGGAGTTCATAAACGTTAAAGGGATTGCTCTATTTTTTTGCAGAGAGGACCGTCTCCTGCAGATCACGGACCCATTCAAGTCAGTGGGTCCGCATCCATAAACGGCGTGCACACAGACGGTGCCAGTGCATTACGGACCACTATTTGTGGTCTATAGCACAATCATGAGGCACACGCTCGTGTGCATGAACCCTTACAGGGTGATGATAACCCCTGGAAACGAGCAGTGTATAATGTGATGGAAAAATGAATCCAGCCAGCAAAGGAAGCAATATGGACAATCACAATACATTAGTAAGTGCCTTGTAATAACTTTCTCTATATGATAAATGCCATTTGCTTAAGTGAGACAACCCCTTTAATGGGGTATTGTTGATATGGATGGCCTATTCTCAGAATGGCTTCTAGAAAAAGAAAAGTACACAGCACCGGGGGTGTTACATAGAGTAGTATAGTCAGGAGGCACTGATACATTTAATTCACAGGGCTTGTGTGTTAATGTTCTTCTCACCTGGTTAGGTTGTGATAAGCCACAACCATTTGCAAAGCGTGGAATGACCTGGATGTTGGTTAGCACCCAAAAATGTTGTGCTGTGTGACCGGACATGGAGGATGGAGTGATCACTGGATGAGCACTGGAGTCTGTGTTTTCACCTGTGATATCATGAGGTCCTCCAGTGCCTGCTGCACACTGTCCTCAAAATAGGTTGTCCATATCTGATCAGCTGGAGCCTGACACTCTCCATCCCCAATCATGAGCTCTGGTGCCATGGGAATACCCCTTTAAGGTGTGACATCCAAAATCCCAGATGATCTGTGAAATGGTGAAATATTCTGCAGTGTAAATGGGAAGCAGCGCTGAACTACAGTAGTGACTTTTTATTTTAGTACAATTACAGTTAGCAAAAAAAGCAATGATCTCACCAGCAAGTGTATAGTCTCCATAATAACCTCCCTGGGTTATCACTTCCAGCCCAGTGCGGTATCCATCACCTGCCTTTCATCTCCAGCCCTTTCTTCTCACATGTGGCTGCCAGGTTGTATCAGGCACCCCAATGAGTATAGCAGGTAGCTCTTTGATCCTTTCTTTCATGTAGTTATTATTCTTGTTTGCTATATTTTTATGTTTGTAATGGATGATATTTGTAGCTTTCATTTGAAGTGATGCAAAATAGTGCATTTTGTACGTGTGCTGCACATTTCTCCACTCTAAGCAGGGTATAGAGGGGTTACCATAATTCTTAAAAATGATCCCTGTAGTGGTGGATGTTTCCACCGATTCTAGAGATGATGTTAATGGCTCAGACACAGTGTTGACATATGGTAGTGAGCTAGGGATCTGCAACTAATATAGCACTCCATCTTTTTAATCAACAAGGCAATATTTGATATACAGTGGTCCCAAGTTACAATTAGAGATGAGCGAATCATTCAAAAAATTATTCTCTGAACATTCGCCGAACTTTTCCTAAGGTTCGTATTTTCGACGAATAGATTAGTTGTATTTGCGTACAAAATATACGTTATTATATGCTATTAGCGAACATTCACGCACTAAGAAGGAACGTTCATTTAAAAAACTTCTTAGAAGACGTACGCATGAGTGTACAAATAGCTTACAAATCCTCAGCGTACTATTGTCTACGCGATTACGTAATACACAGGCACGTACAACGAGAGGCCGCGGCGTGCACTCCTCAGAGGCAGAGCGAATATTCGAAAATGGCATCCAGACGATTCTCATCATTTAGCTCTGCTGCACAGCTGAAATACATAGTCCGGCTGATGGACCGCCAGGATTACGATTTACGATGGCACACACCTCCACCCGAACCAGCATAAAAAGCAGGTGATCCACCAGGTGATCTGAGGCTTACGCCATCGTTTTTGACACCTTGCGGATCCCGGGCCAGATCCAGCGTAAATGGTCAGATCTGAAATCGCCCTCAGAGGCAGTATGTATATTTGAGGTAGAACAAGTAAGGTGCTGTCAGTGCATAGTACAACCATCCACCATACAATAAAGTGAATATGAGGACACATTGCGGTACCTGTAAATAAATATACACAATGGGCAACATACTTGAAAGGTAAAAACATTAGTGCAAACAATACAGTGCAAACAATATAGTGCAAATACATTATAGGTATAATATAAAAATTTTAAATATCACCTACCTAGTATGCTCACGGACACATTTAAGTCTCTTTTCTTCTGACGCTTGTCATAAAACTGGAGCAGAGTCCCAAACTCAGTTGCAATTTGTAATCCACATAGGTAAAATTGTAATCCAAATGGGTAAAAAAATAGCAGCAAAGGTTTAAAAAACCCTCTTTCAAGGGGCTTCCCGATAACCTGAAAAGGGGGAAAAAAGGGATGAGGCACACGTATGCGCAACTTGGTTAAAACTTTTTTTTTTATGGGGGGAGTTCTGACAATCCATAGAGGGGAGTCCTGACATCTGGGTGAGGACAAACGCAGGGCAACAAAAATAAAAACAAACGCCAACTAGTGCTCACCCTTCAGGTTAAGTCCACGTTGTGGCTCCCATAAAAGCTGCAGGATCCTTACTTAAGGGCCAGCAGGTCCTCTTCACTGCTGCTGGAGCTAAAAGACATGAGAGGGCGCTCCTGCATCATGAAAGCGACACTGGCTGCGGCAGCAGACCCCCACGACCTCTCAGGGATGGTCTTGGTAGTGACCGGGCGGTCACACTGGCAAGGGCCATGGCAACTTGGGCCTTGCCCATTACCGTGTAGTGGCCAGATCCTCCCGCCGGCATACAAGGTGACAGAATCTCCAGCTGTAAGGGCTCTGGTAACGGTCTTCCTTGAGCGGCGGACTGTGCGGCCTGCACCTGCCATGGCAGTTAGTATTGTACCACCGATGGCTGGTACACAAAACTGTTGGTGGTCATCTGTCCCACATGAAGAATCGGCAGCGGTGGCAAATCTGGTATCAGGGGTTCCAGCTGAGCTTGGGATTTCTCCTCAGATCGCAGAGTCCCATAATTGGTCTCATGAGAACACCAAGCCTCTTCTGCGACCTGGGCCTCCTCACTCCAGTCTTCCGGGAGCGCTGCAGGAGTAGCTGGTCGCTTAAGGAGTTTCACCCCAGTAGCAAAGGGGCCTTGGAGGCTCTTCATGGGGGTATACTCCACGTAATCCCCTGCGTGGAGATTGTGGCGGACGGGCAGAAGATACGGCCGCTTTACAGAACGGCGGTTGACATATAATTCTTCCGCCGTCTCCCCATCGCCGATAAAACCTACTCCCCGTTCCACACTGAACCAAATGACGGTACCCCTTCGGCGCTCCAGCTTAGGGTCACCGGACCGTGGGTGCTCCAAAACCTGCACAACCCACTCCTCTACCAACTTTTTGTATTCCCAGAGGGTCAGGGCGTTCCGGGGCGACAGCCTCGGGGACCATGGAATTTTTCCGAAAGGGAGTAGTCCTTCCGCGGCGGAGCGGGAACTCCTGTCACCTCCGCCATGTCAGCCAGAGGAGTGAACACCTCAGCTGGCACCTCAACCGACTTCTTAGGATGCCGGACATATTGAGAGACGTAGATCTCCTCCGGTTCCTTCTCCTCATAGGGGTCGGTGCCCCACACCATGCCTCCCCAGTCAGGGCCTCGCTGTGTCGCCATCTTAATTTCCTGAGTTGCCTCGTCTTCCTCGTGCGCTGGAGAAGGGGCGTAGCTACCAGGGAGGAGTCTGCATCGCTAATGAATTGAATTCGTACGCAACAGCGTATAGAGTAACTTATACGTAGCAATAGCGTATAATTTATAGGACAAACTATGTAGCGAATGCATACAAAGCCGAAGCAAATCACCTAATATTCGGATTCGCTTCGCAGCTGAAAGTTCCCAAGATTCGTTACGAATCAACGAATCGATTTGCTCATCTCTAGTTACAAATTTATTTGTTTCCTTGACAACCATTGTATGTTGAAACCATTGTAAGTTGAGTAATCGGTTCCAAAGCCCCAAAGTGTCATCCAAGATAAGAGAAAATGAAGATTTAAGAAAATAAGCAGATAACTAAGACAGATAAAACAATTCCTTACAAATAACAGTTAGGAATAGCTGCTAACTAGCAACTAAAATTACGGCTTGCTGCGGTTTTGTGTCCGCTCACAAAACTGAAAGTGTCACGTACCGTGTGATTATCGTGACACGTGTTTCATATTGCTCATGTTTGTGCCCTGGTATTCCGGATTTGGTTGTATGCTGGTTGCCAGGGGCAACGTGTATATTGTTGGTGTCTCGGTTGTTCTTCGTGACACTTGTTTCACAGCGATACTGTGAGTTGTTGCCGGTGAGCTGGTTCCTGGGTTTGTTGTGTGTACTGAGTCCTGTTAGGTGTTCGGGTTCCAGTACATGTGCCTGGGCTCAGTCTTTGGTCTATGGACTGCTGGTGCTTCTATCAGCAGTATCAGCAGGTAAGTTGCCAGGTGCACCGGGACCATTCTGGAGGTGCAGTCAGTGAGTTCTGGATAAGTGCATCCCTACCATCTGGGGCTCTGTGAAGAACGGGGCTCACTGGGTTTCTGCCCTCTGGGTTTGGTTTCTGGTGTTTCCGGTGCACTTGGTTCAGTGGTTTTCCTTGCCTGCTGATCGGTTTTCATCTCACTGTAGTGTATCGGTGTATGCTCGGTGTGGAGTTTCCCCTCCCACACCGTAGCGTGACAGTATGACATATTAGGCCACTTTGCGTGTTTTCCCTTTTCCCTGTTATGCCTTTACCTTCGGTGAGAGGGTGTCTGCATGTTGCGCCTGCTGTTTTTTGGTGTGCATGCTTGTCCTCCGGAGGGAGGGTGAAAGGGGTGGATCTGTTTCAGTTCAGGTCACGGTGACCGTGGTTGTTTGTTGGCTGGCTGCCTTTGACCTAGGTGGGGTTGGGGTTTGCTGGCGGCAGCTTTCTGTTACTTGTGTGATCTGTGTTCTGTGTCTGATTCTCCCCTCATCCATTTCTCAGTTCGCCTGTTATTGCTGCTGTGTTTGCTGGCGGCATTCACTCGGTTTACTGGCTTAGGTGTTGCTGGTTTGGTGATGTTTGCTGGCTGTGGCCTGGTGTGTGTGAATAGGCACTGAGTGTGGATGTCTGTTCGGTTCTGACACTTTTTGTGTTTGGTGTGAATCGACATTTTTTGTTTGTTAGGTGGTTTGTGTTCCACTTTGCTTCCCCTTGAAAATTTGGGAGAGGGGGAGTTAAGGGGGAGGTAGTGTCACGTACCGTGTGCTTATCGTGACACGTGTTTCATGTTGCTCATGTTTGTGCCCTGGTATTCCGGATTTGGTTGTATGCTGGTTGCCAGGGGCAACGTGTATATTGTTGGTGTCTCGGTTGTTCTTCGTGACACTTGTTTCATGTTGCTCATGTTTGTGCCCTGGTATACCGGATGTGGTTGTATGCTGGTTGCCAGGGGCAACGTGTATATTGGTGGTGTCTCGGTTGTTCTCCGTGACACGGCTTCCATGTTGCTCATGTTTGTGCCCTGGTATTCCGGATTTGGTTGTATGCTGGTTGCCAGGGGCAACGTGTATATTGGTGGTGTCTCGGTTGTTCTCCGTGACACGGCTTCCATGTTGCTCATGTTTGTGTCCTGGCATTCTGGCTGCGGTAGTAGGCCATGGTTGCCAGGGGCAACGTGTAGTTTTGGTTGCTGGTATGTTCCCTTCTTATTGCATACTTCCCTCCTTCCCTGTCTGGTTCTCATGGGGTTAACATATTGACCTGGGTGTGGTCACTAGGTGCTTTTATTCTGTTGTTGCTAGCCTGGTGGGTTAGTTGTGCTCCAGCCTCCGTTGGTGCTGGAGCTATGCACCTTTCCTGGGATTCCATCTGCCCAGTCCTTGTGGCCACTTAATATGTCATCGAGGTCTTCCCGAGGTCCTCTCATCCCCTTCCCTTATTCCTGTTATTTGGTTTATGTACGGGTGGGTGTTTGGTCTGTGACTGCCATGTGTCTTCTGACATGGAGTCCAGACATTTCCTGTATGTATGTGCCTTCGGTGAGAGGGCTCCAGGGTTCCCCGGAGGGGGAACAGCGATACTGTGAGTAGTTGCCGGTGAGCTGGTTCCTGGGTTTGTTGTGTGTACTGAGTCCTGTTAGGTGTTCGGGTTCCAGTACATGTGCCTGGGCTCAGTCTTTGGTGTATGGACTGCTGGTGCTTCTATCAGCAGTATCAGCAGGTAAGTTGCCAGGTGCACCGGGACCATTCTGGAGGTGCAGTCAGTGAGTTCTGGATAAGTGCATCCCTACCATCTGGGGCTCTGTGAAGAACGGGGCTCACTGGGTTTCTGCCCTCTGGGATTGGTTTCTGGTGTTTCCGGTGCACTTGGTTCAGTGGTTTTCCTTGCCTGCTGATCGGTTTTCATCTCACTGTAGTGTATCGGTGTATGCTCGGTGTGGAGTTTCCCCTCCCACACCGTAGCGTGACAGAAAGCTGCCTGAACTGAAGACATCCTGATGCATCCTGAACAGATCTCTTTCCATTCAGATTGCATGGGGACAAAACTGATAGTTTTTTTCGATATTGAGATCCTCTGCCGGATCTCAATACCGGAAAACCACAACGCAAGTGTGAAAGTAGCCTAATCCAGCTATTTTACCAGAGAAGTGGCCTTGAATGGCTGGGTCTGGGTCTGAGACATTGTATGTTGAGTCTAGTTTCAACTTACGATGGGTCAGAAAAGGCCATTGTATGATGAAAATATTGTATCCTGAGGCCATTGTATCCTGAGGGATCACTGTATATGCCACTAACAGAGCAAATTATATTCCAATATGGTTTTAATATCAGCAAAACATAATTTGCCTTAGGTAATACCCATGGGGCACCTCAAATCCATCAGAAATATTATGTGAATACTTTTTAGGGTATAGGGGTCTCGTTGAAGCATAGCTGAGCATCACAATTTGTGCTACATAGTTTGTCCAAGTTTGATCACTGAATGGAGGACCACATGTAAAAGTGGGCTGTTTGCCTACCTGCCTTGTCTGCCCATATAAATATAAGACAGAGCTTAATAATGCAAACAATGAAGACAACCCCTGTATATATCTTCCATTAGTTTTAAGGATGTCATAGAGGAGTTGTCTCTTTGGCGGGCTAAAGCCATCTATGTATTAAATGGACAGACTTGCATCTGAATGGCCACCATGTAATACTACATGTCTGATTTTCCACTGTCATGGTTTAGCTCAACTGTTCAACAAAAGAGCTTCCATAGATGGACTTTGTGCTGGACATTCTGGTTAGAATACTCTAAGGAACTGCAGGTACACGGAACTGCTGTGATCTCCAAGTTGTGTCTGAAGACCAGATTGGTGGAGCAAACAGGGAAGACTCAATGGAGCCCAAGGCCAGTATCAATAAAGACTGAGAAGACATGAAGGCCAAATGGAGTCCAAATATAGAGTTGGGATTTAGCAGGGTTGAACCAGGAAGGAACTACAAGTGAATGGCAGGCAAAATAGAGGCCAAACAGTCCAAATAAAATTTAGCAGGTTGAGTAGTCGAGGAAGTCAAGTCAGAAATCAGGAATCCCACACACTAGGCAGTAAGATAAAGTAACTGGCAAGCCAGCTTCAGATGGAGCACTGAGCATTCTGAATGGTCCCTGACTGGTCCACTAGTCAGAGCTCCTGATTGATGATTGATTGATGGAGCAGGCCAGGCGGCTGTACATGCCATCCAGCCTCCTAGAAAACTGAAGCGGCAGTGGCTGGCTGCAGCAGACACTGCAGGAGGGGCAGGAGGTAAGTGTTATAGTTGCATCTTACAATCACTAGTAAAGGTGCACTGCGGCGGTAATGCAATTGATAATATATGGCCAAACCCTCACACTGATGTTAAAATGAGACTTTCGCCAATATATTCTTATATCAAGAACATACCGGAGCCCGAGCAACGCGTCAAGGTATCTCAGAGTGGCTCGGGCTAGCGCTAACCTACCTTGCCGTATGGGCAATTGCGGAAGGAGCATATAGGCCGACACACAGCAACCTACTCCTAGTTACCTCTAGCGTGAGATCACACATACAATGGGAGGAGGGAGGAGACTGTGAGCCCCATCTACCAATGACTCATGTGACTCAGGCTACACAGGTGCATCAGAATGTTACCATAAGATGTAAGTAATGGTACATTCAGACCTGGAGTTGCCACACCTCCAGGTATAAATATTCAAATACAATCACAGAAAAAAACGTGGTCTAAAATGGCAGAAAATTGCTCAGACCCCATATGCTGTTGCGCATGTCAAACCGGGGGAGCAAATCCTGCACATGTGATCCGTTGCTAACAGCAATCCCCAGCAAAAATGCATACAATGGAGGATGCCTGCAGCAGACCACACATCAGTGTGAGGGTTTGGCCATATATTGTCAATTGCATTACCGGCGCAGTGCACCTTTACTAGTGATTGTTTGATTATATTGTTTGCCACATCCACACAATTTGTTACCTTGTGTAGGATGGTTTTGTGGTACATGTGGAACAAAAGTGTACGTGAGATTTATCTAATCTTATACACTTTTCTGGAACTGTAGTACGCTGCGGTTTTTCAGCATTAGAATTAGTGTGGAAAAAAGTGTGCAGGTAGCCTAAAGGTACAACCGAATGGTGCAGCTGGCCACATACGGCCAAGCCACATCCACCCATACAACCAAGGGTCCCATGGTTTTGCAGTAGTGGCTGTGTGTGGGTTGACTTGGATGAGCTACACCATGGAGTCAGAACCTTAGATAACTCTAAAAAATTAGAAGAACCCTCAATGATTAGCCAAAGCCGAGAACAGCTATGAATACCTATGAATATATAATTACAGTGATAGCCCTTTGGTTGTCATAGGGCACCTTGTAATGCCTAATTTTCCCTGTGGTGGCACTGCAGAGGAATTAAACCCTTACTTCCAGATCATTGGGCATCCTAGCAGTGGGAAACCCTGTCATCAGAATTGGCTTAAGCAGGGAACCACTTTAAGGTCATCAGTCAGTTAAAATGTATTTTTATTTGAATTTACCTTCATTGACACATAAAAGATAAGATACGAAGTCTATTAGATACTGTGGTATTCTGCGGTATTCAAGAAGATCATTGTCTGCATGGTATAATATTTGTGAATCTTGCCAAAACTGAATTCCAGGAATAGCTATCTGCTTTCCTGTTCCATACTGAGGTCTAAACACCGACACAATTACTTGATGAAATATTTGTTTTGTCCAGTGACTTCTTTATTAACTGTCTCTTCATTACATTAGTAAGTGGCGTTAGAACCCAGTTGGCTTGCAGCAAGTATTCTGTCATGTGGAGAACAGATGAAAACCATATTACAATCCTTATCATTCCCAAGCCAGGCAATCATTCATGATCCAGAGCTACAGCACGGACAAGAAATATGTAACACACCATTACAAACTACACAAGTCAATGGTTCACTTTTCTTTACAACATATTTTCAGACAGTAAAATGCCCACATTTGTTAAACAGCTCATGTCGTCATCTTGGGCGTTTATGTCATGTTTCCAGGTATATTGAAACCTTGTAGAAGAAGCTGGTTATGTCTTCCCTTTTGTCACAATTCAGATATACTTAGCACCCCATCGTGTTACCAGCACCACATCTCTTTCTTTGTGTTGAAAGGGTAGATTCTGAAGAGTGGAAAAGAAGAGGATCTCCTGGGTAACCAAGTGGCAGAAGAAAAGCTCCACCAGAGCAAATATGGCTGAATGTAGGAGGTGTAAGATAACACTTCAAGCCTCAGGGAACTTCATGAAGGATGAGTTAAGATATGTTAGAATATGTTCACATGCCACAGATTAGTTGCAAAAATTTCCTCAACTGAAAATCAATTCCATATATCTAAAAGCATATGTTTTTACAGCATCTGCATAGATTTTTACAAACCTCATGAAGATGTATAGCAAAGTTCTGAAAATAATCTTCCATTTGCACCAACCCTAATAATTCCTGCTACAGCTTTCGCTTTATTTAAAGAGCATCAGTCACCAAGATGAAGCCTATACAAACAGGTATACTGTCTGTTAGGGTTGATCACAGGGAATTAAATGAGCCCTCTAAGGCTGCAATCTGATGTATGGTTACAGCAAATGTTTTGCATTTCTTCTTATGAAAATCAGGTGCTCAGAATGCAGAGGGACTGGCCTAGTCCCTCAGAGGACAGCTTCACCTCCTTCTCCTCCCCGTTGCCACTCCACTTCATGGCCTGACTGACAAAGCCAACCATCCTTACTGTTCAGATATCTGGCCCCAAAATCTCCTGTTTTCCCTGGTGAGACTTCATCAGCGCATGCACAGTTGATTTCTAGAGATCTGCACCACGCAAGTCTCAGTCTACTATGGAAAAAAAAACTTTCAACTTCTCTTCTCGGTCATTAAGCTTGGACACTGCAGATCTCACCAGTACAAGGGCAAGATGGTTCTCTCTCTGGGCAGAAGCATAGCTATAGGCGGTGCAGAGGTAGCATTCGCTACCGGGCCCAGGAGTCTGAGGAGACCCAAAGACCTTTGTGCCACATAAGAAGACACCGGTATTATAGAAAGTGCGTGCTGGTCAGGTTACACCTCTGACTGGAGGGAAGGGGTTAAGTCAAGAATTTGGCATAGGGGGTGGGGTGCTGTTTCAATTTTTGCCTCAGGCATCAAAAACGCTATGTGCTTCCCTGCCCCTGACCACAAAGCACTGAGGGAAGGGGGGAGCCATGTTGAACTCTTTCACAAGGGCCCATGAGCCTTTAGCTACACTCCTGTCTCTGGGTGATATCTCTTTATATATTATTTTCCCATGGCGCATTGCCACTAGGTCTTCATACACAGCTGACCTATTTAAAGAGGTCTGAATAGGACTGAGCTGCCCATAGGCCATGTTACCAATGAACATGATGGCACTGGTCTAAGACGAGACTGCAGCTCTCACTGGAGAATTTCCTCCTTGACAAACAGCTGGTAGCAGAAGTCAGACCTCCACTGATCACATATTGATGACCTATCCTGAGGATACGTCATCAATATTGTACTCCCAGAAAACTCATTTAGGCAGAGCCAGAACCCCCCTCCCTCCACCCAGGCTGTAGCAAACCTCTATGTTACCTCTAGTAACCTCTTAATAGGACAAGCTTAAGCTGCTGTTAATTTATCCTTAGTACATGAATGCACCTGTATATTAAGTTTGTGCTGGTGAGATATGATTCCATTTGGTATTAAACATGTACTTTCCAGAACTCAGGATGCCTTCAATGCACATAGCGGAGGGGTAGTTGTTCCCTAAATCTTACTATATATACTTTATATAAGTGAAAGTTCTAAACTATGCCTTAAAGGGAAAGTATCAAGTTTAGTCTCATTAAAGTTTTCTGGTTTGTATAAATATCAACTTTGAGGTGCATATGTGATAATTTAAAGGGGTTATCTCATGACTAATTTTAGGGTACGGGCACACATTCAGGTTTCCTGGCGCAGTCTTGGAAGCCAAAACCGGGAGTTTATTATAAACAGAGAGAAAGTATAAAAAAAAGATACAATTTCTATTTTTTTTTTAATTCACTCCTCGTTTTGGCTTCCAGAACTGCATCCAGAAACCTGAACATTTGGCCGTACCCTTAAACCCTTTAATTAACAGTTAAGGTTAAAAAAAGCACAAATTAGCAGTGCAAATGTACAGCTTCTCAAAGCAAACAGAAAAATAAATTGAAACAGACAACTCCAAATCCACCATATTTATTATAATAACCAGAATTAAATATTTTTCTTTTTTTGGCCTAAGTAAATGTAATATTTTTTCAGCTTTTTTAATAAATAAAAAATAACTAATTAGACTATCAGCACAATGATGTTGACTTCTCTGGGTGAATAAGAACTGGAATTAGATCAAACGCAGATGATGGTAGTCATGGTATTTAGAAAAACATTTCTTTCAAAAGTGTGAGGTCAGCTCAGGATTTCTCTTCCAGATGTCACAGCCGCTCTCAGATTTTAAATGATTAAACATCAAATCATCAAAGAAAATGTAACAATAATTACAATTGCGTACCACACAACAGGGATTAGCGAACCAGTTCGGAACAAGCTGGGTTCGGTCCAAACTTTGCTATTTTTCAAACGGCAGACGAACCTGAACCTTTTTTAGGTTTGTTGCGGATGAATCCACTAAAACAGCTGGTAGCACCATTTTGTTGCACATGTTGGCAAGAAAAAAAGTAGTAGGGAGGAAGAAGGGTTCGCGTATGTCCCTGAGAGGAAGTGGGGGGAGGGCTTGCTGTGATTGGCTCCCAGGCTGGCAGCCTAGATGAGCCAATCAGTGCTGCAGCAGGCAGGGAGGTGCCCTAGCAGAACAAGCTGAGCCCCATTCTGTGCTGGGCTTTGAATAATAGTGTTTGGGTGTTAGTGTCTGCCAGGTAAACGATCTTAGGGAGTCAGGGAGTGTCAGAAATCAATCAAGCTTATTGCCAGGGAAAGTGAGGGGAAAGACTAGGATTCCAAAGAAGAATTGTGTGTGTTGTGTAAAATAGGGACAAGCTGGGCAGACAAGCAGGGCAGCTGACAGACAGGGAGTGAGAAGACAGGAGCTGTGGCTGGCTGTGTCTGCTATCAGAAGTGCACTCGCTTTTTTGGGGGGGGTGGGGGATGGTTCAATTTAATTCAGCTGCATATATACCAACATTTTCACACTCATTTAGCTGATTCTGATGAATAGACATTGCCTTGCTGGTGTTTCCCAATATTGCCAGTTATGCTCACTGTCTGCATCAATACCAAAAAGGTGTAGCGGCAATCTACCTGTATGTATTAACAAGAAATTTAAGTCCCAACCGTTTGGTTCTTTTTTATTCAGTTTCCACGTGGTTGCAATTTATACTTTTTTGGGGATTGTTACATTTAATAAAACCAGCATGTATATGTAATTACTACAAGACACTGTGTAGGGCAGCAATCTAACTGTGAGCAATAACGAGAAATTGAACATCACGCCTCAATCATCCGTTACCGTTTATTCATGCCAGAAACAGTTCCTTTAAACCTGGCTGAGCAGCAGTCATGGGATGTTCACTGTTCCTCCACTAGAACTAGATGGTCGGGAAGTCTTTAATAAAAGTTTTCACCTGAAATCACACAAATGAAAAAAAAAAAATCTCAGAATATATGCCAAACATTTCCTATTATTGCATTTTTTTAAATCAGAAATGTTTCTAATTTGGGGTTAAAGGGTCTTTTCCAGTTTGCATCAACATCCTTTAAAGTAAACATTTATGAAGGTAGCTGTAATTTTGTAATGTATTTCTATTACCTTTATTGCTCCTATCTCCCGTTCTGAGCTGTGGTCACATGACCATGTCCTTGCAGCTATTTCTTATTTTATTTATTATATCCAGGAGCGTGTCAAAGCATCAACAGTGTCAGCGATAAGGGAGTGTCTAAGTAACTAACTGGGTGGGAGGAGCTACAAACTAGCTGGGCTTTGTTAGGGGCAGTGATAAGGGAGTATCCAAGTAACTAACTGGGTGGGAGGGGCTATAAACTAGGTAGCCATTGTTAGGGGCAGTGCTGGAGCTGTGGCAGAGAAAGGAGAAGTGCATCATGGGTTTGGTTGGATACAGCAACAGGGAGTTCTATATACAGAATGGAAACAAACCAGAGGGATTCCTTTACATGGTGAAAATGGGTCAGGAGAGTCCAAACTGAAATACAAAAGCATGGGGAGGATGTACATGAGGTAAGGAATTACTTAACCCCTTCCCGACCGCCGCCGTACATGTACGGCGCGTGGGCGGTGCGGGGACATGACGCCCGCTCGCGGGTGCGGCGGGCGTCATGGCCGGCAAGTCTCTGCTGTTTCTAACAGCAGAGACTTGCAGCTACTTACCGCCATCGGCGGCGTCTTCCGATGGGCCTCTCTTTTCTTCTGGGCCCCTCTGATGGCTTCTGGTGGCGTCTGTACCTGGAAGCAGTTTGCTTCCGGGTGATGTACAGACTACCCGATTGGCCAATCGGGCCGTCTGTACACGTTATGAAAGCTGTAATCCTCGCTGGTGAGGATTAGAGCTTTCAAAGTGCAATTCTTATTCTGGCCACTAGATGGCAGGCCAGGATAAGAAATGAGCAATCATGAGTTTTAATTCAAGATAAAAATCAGAGATTGCTCATAATGGAAAAAATTAAAAGTACAATATATTAGCTTATATTTGAGCTTTCAAATAATTAAAAAAAAAATTAAAAAAAATGTTAAAAAATATATAAAAAATAAAAAAAATATAAAAGTTTAAATCACCCCCCTTTCCGTATAATTAAAAAATAAATACCTAAATAACAATAAATATAGACATCATGGGTATCACCGTGACCGAAAACGCCCGTACTTTTAAACTAAAAAAAAAAAAATTCCAATACGGCAAATTGTGTGGCGGAAAAAAGCGTCCAAATGGCGATTTGACGTTTTTTGTCACTTTTTTTTTCTAAAAAAAATTAAATAAAAAGCGATCAAAAAGTCAGACACACCCCAGAATGGTATCAATAAAAACTTCAGATCGCCCCGCAAAAAATGAGCCCACATACAGCTCCGTACACATAAATGCCAAAAAGTTATCGGGGTCAAGATATGACGACCAAAAAAAAAAAAACAAAACAACCAACTTTATCATTTTTTTATCACTATCAAAACACAAGAAAAACTAAACATGTTAGGTACCGCTGGATTCGTACTGACCTGTAGAATGAAAGTAACTGGTCAGTTTTAATGAACAGCGAACGCCGTAAATAAAAAACCCGGAAAACTGTAGCGGAATAGTGTTTTTTTTGCAATTTCACCCGATTTGGAATTTTTTTCCCGCTTCCCACTACACCATATCCAATAATAAATGGTGGCATTTGAAAGTACAACTTGTCCCGCAAAAAACAAGTATACAACTATGTGAGCAGAAAAATAAAAAAGTTATGGCTGTATGAAGGCAAGGAGCAAAAAACGAAAACGCAATACCGAAAAAACCTCCGGTCGTGAAAGGGTTAAGCTTATTTGTTAAAACCATAGTAATCTAGGAAAAAACCTTAAAGTAGTTGTTCAGCATTAGAAAAACATGTCTCCTTTCTTCCAAAAATAGCACCACCCCGTCCTCAGGTTATGAGCACTATTGCAGCTCTGCCCCATTGAATCTAATGGAGCTCAACTGCAATATCAATCCATGGACAGGGAATGTTTTGAAAGCAGCCATGGTTTACAAATCTTGGACAACCCCATTTAACCCCTTCTAGCCCGGAGCTTTTTTCGGTTCTGCATTTTCGTTTTGCGCTCCCTGCCTTCAAACAGCCATAACTCTTTTATTTTTCTGTTCACATAGCTGTATGAGGGCTTGTTTTTTGCGGGACAAGTTGTACTTTCCAACGCCACCATTTAATATTGCATACGGTGTAGTGGGAAGCGGGAAAAAAATTCCAAACCGGGTGAAATTGCAAAGAAAACGCTATTCCGCTACAGTTCTACGGGTTTCTTATTTACAGCGTTCGATGTGCATTAAAACTGATCCTTTACTTTCATTCTACTGGTCAGTACGAATCCGGCAATACCTAATATGTATAGTTTTTCCTGCGTTTTCATAGTGATAAAATAATTAGAAAGTTGCCCTTTTTTTTTTTTTTTTTTTTCCTTGTCAAATCTTGACCCCTATAACTTTTTGGTATTTATGTGTACAGAGCTGTATGGGGGCTCATTTTTTGCGGGACGATCTGAAGTTTTTATTGATACCATACTGGGGTGTGTATGACTTTTTGATCACTTTTTATTTAATTTTTTTTAGAAAAAAAAAGCGACAAAAAACGGCGAATCGCCATTTGGACGCTTTTTTCCGCCACACAATTGGCCGTATTGGAATTTTTTTTTTTATATTTTAAAAGTACGGGCGTTTTCGGTCACGGTGATACCCATGATGTCTATATTTATTGTTATTTAGGTATTTATTTTTTACTTATACGGAAAGGGGGGTGATTTGAACTTTTACATCTTTTTTATTTTTTATATATTTTTTAACATTTTTTTTTAATTTTTTTTTTACTATTAGAAAGCTCAAATATGGGCTTATAAATTGTGGCTTTTTTTTTTTTTCTTTATGAGCAATTCTGGGTTTTATAGACTCAGAAATCCATCAATTGCTCATTTCTTATCCTGGCCTGCCATCTAGTGGCCAGAATAAGAATTGCACTTTGAAAACTGTAATCCTCACCAGCGAGGATTACAGTTTTCATATGGTGTACAGACACCCCGATTGGCCACACGGGGTGTCTGTACACCACCCGGAAGCGAACGCTTCCGGGTTTAGACGCAACTAGATGCCGTGATCACGTGTGATCACGGCATCTAGTCACCCCGGAAGACGCCGCCGATGGCGGTAAGTAGCGGCAAGTCTCTGCTGTTAGAAACAGCAGAGACTTGCCGGCCATGACGCCCGCCGCACCCGCGAGCGGGCGCCATGTGCCCGCATCGCCCCAGCGCCGTACATGTACGGCGCTGGTCGCGAAGGGGTTAAGGCTCCCAGCAGCACAGTCCCCCTGGGGCAGACTTGGTGCTTAAAGGGGTTGTCTCATCTTGCCTAATGGGAGCATATCGCTAGGATATGCCCCCATTGTCTTATAGGTGCGGGTCCCACCGCTGGGACCCGCACCTATATCGAGAACGGGGCCCCGAAAGCGAACGGGGGCGCACTGCGCATGCGCAGCCGCCTCCATTCATTTTCAATGTGGCCGGCGAAGATAGCCGAGCGCTGGCTCGGCTATTTCCGTCGGCTCCATAGAAATGAATAGGAGCGGTGGCCGCGCAAGCGCGGTGCGCTCCCATTCATTTCTATGGGGAGCCGGCTTGGTGGTGGCCGGACCGGAGTCCTCCAGCCACCACCTTGCGGGGCCCCGTTCTCGATATAGGTGCGGGTCCCAACGGTGGGACCCGCACCTATAAGACAATGGGGGCATATCCTAGCGATATGCCCCCATTAGGCAAGATGAGACAACCCCTTTAAAGTGGCCCTGGAAAAAAACCTGAGAGGTCCCATGTTGTAGGCAGGTCCAAATTCACAAAAGACGGAGAACACAAGTAGGAAAGGAGAACAGAAATAGGCACAAAATGCCACCCCAGCAGAACCAAATACTACAGTGCAGCGCAAATGCTACCAAACCCCCCCCCCCCCCCCCCCCACACCAGTTGAATTAAGGAGGGCATCCATCTGAAGCCACCCAACTACCTGAGCTCCAGAATGAATTACTACTGAGAGCATTAGACCTTTAGGCATCCAGCTGTTCGCCATGAGGAGGGCTACAGCAGCCCCCTGGGCATCAGGACACTGGGAAATTTCCATATAGTGTCTATGACCTCCTAAAAAAGGCAAACAAATCCACCACATGGTAATAATAGACAAAGGAATACAGTAATCAAATAAGTTACAAATGTAACTGTAACAAGTCCATCTGTCAGCAGATTTGTACCTATAAAACTTGCTGACCTCTTACATGTGCACTTGGCAGCTGAAGACATCTCTGTTGGTCCCATGTTCATATGTGCCCGCATTGCTGAGAAAAATGATGTTTTAATGTATGCAAATGAGCCTCTAGGAGCACCGGGGCATTGTTGTTACACCTAGAGGCTCTGCACTTTGGCCAGGCATTATAGAACATTTTTATTTTTCTGATGACATAACTGTGTGAGAAATAATAGATTCCTCTCTAGTGATAATCTCTATTATTGTAGCATGCAACGAGTATCACTAGAGAAGCAGTCTGCGTATTGTGTAGTAAAGATATGATACGGATATGTGAAATAGTGTAAAATGGAAACTTTATTGATGTTTGGGCACAGGTGTTTGATGGCTGGTAAACATCTGGGTCATGGCATCTTGTCACACCTTTCCTAATATAAAAAGATCCCCATACGTGACAATCGGGAGAGGGGGATAACATGCATAGAAGTCCATGTTACCCTCCTCCTGGGGTCATGTACAATTACACAGGGAGACAGATGCTGTTTCTCTCAGCTCAGCCTGGCAGCACATCGCCCACACCTCCTCTTCTCCAGCTGGCTGAGATCACAGCCAGCTAAAGGGGTAGGACTGCTTTGATCCTTCATATCTCGGGCTATGTATCAGATAGAGATGTGAACCTGGGCTGACTAGATCAGGATTGCAGCATTAGCTACTCCACATTGGGAGATGTGTATTTAAAAACCAGGTCAAGAGTGAGTTTTGTTTCTCAAGGAGACACCTCTTTGTATATTATTTTCCCATAGAGCATTGCCACTAGGTTTCCATACACGGCTCATTTCCTTAAGGAGAGCTAGTACCCCTGTCCCCAAGCCCCTTTGACAAGGCCATGGTAAAACCACTTGTCAATGCATTTCCGGGAGGAATAACATAATAAAAGTGCTGGGGAACTATTTACTAAAACAGACAAGTCAGGAGCAGTAACCTCTTTAAATATTGTTTGCTGATATTGGCTGGTACAGTCATAGTAACATAGTTTATAAGGCCGAAAAAAGACATATGTCCATCCAGTTTGGCCTGTTATCTTGCAAGTTGATCTAGAGGAAGGGAAAAACCCCTGTGAGGTAGAAGCCAATTTTCTCCACTTTAGGGGGAAAAAAATTCCTTCCTGATTCCAATCAGGCAATCAGAATAACTCCCTGGATCAACGACCCATCTCTAGTAACTATAACCTGTAATATTATTACACTCCAGAAATACATCCAGGCCCCTCTTGAACTCTTTTAGTGAACTTACCATCACCACCTCCTCAGGCAGAGAGTTCCATAGTCTCACTGCTCTTACCGTAAAGAATCCTCTTCTATGTTTGTGTACAAACCTTCTTTCCTCCAGATGCAGAGGATGTCACCTCGTCACAGTCACAGTCCTGGGGATAAATAGATCATGGGAGAGATCTCTGTACTGAGCACTGATATATTTATACATAGTTATTAGATCTCAACATTCTTGTTACTGTTGTACCACCTCCATTACTTATAAATTGTAAGCTTTTGTGCAAGCCTTCTGTTATTGTGTCTATATTGAACATTGTACCTGTTTATACTATGGCAGCATTATACATTTACCATTGGTCAGGTTTCTCAGCCTCACTTAAGTGTAAATGTGTGTGGCTCTATCCACTACAGACCAGTTACTGTAACAGTGAGCCTTCTATAACAAAAGAGCTGCTGTTCTAAAACACTGGGACTGAGACCCATTGAGGAAACGAGCCGAGGAACGAGATTTTTAAGTAATTTGTTTTGGCTTGAGTTTTTTGTTATTTTTGGTCTGCATTTCATCAATATTGTACTTCCTTTTTTACAATGTGGTTGTGAGCAAAGCCATAAGTCTCCAAAGGTTTTGTAATCAATCCTTTATGTACAAGCAGGGAAATAAGATAACTAGGTGATCCAGTGTATTTAATCAGGCGACTTGGTTATCCCATGACTAATATAAAACATGAAAATCAGACATCATATAGTACATGACAATTTCATTCTAACAAAGTTAGAACCAGCCCTGTACCTCACATGGATCCAGAGATCTCTACATTCATTGCTCTGCTAGATTTATATCAAGTGGACAGCTCAAGGGATGTGTCCTTTCTGCTGCAGCTCTCTCCTTATCACAACTCAGGGGGCCGTTAAAGGATGAAACTGAGCATGTGCAGCCATCTCAGTGAACTGGACAAAGAAATTAGAAAAAAAAAAACAAACAACAGGCGGTGCTATACAGATACATTGTATTGAATAAGTCAGTGGCTATGCAAAATTATTAAAGGGGTATACCCATCTCACAAATGTAGTTTGTATAGTTAGATATAGCCATATGTGTTTATATAAAATGTACCGTTTAGAAGATTTGCCTATTTGTATAGGCATTGTCCCACACACATCAGTCAGGTCGTTGCCCCTAGTTACGACCACCGTGGCCATGTAGTAGTGGTGGCCGGCTTGCTCCTTTTCAAACCCGCTCTGAGGTAACTGCTGTATTGTGAACGTACATTGCATGAGCATGCGGAGACACATCTTAGGGTACTTTCACATCTGCGTTTTGGACGCTACCAGTCCAAAATGCAATGGTCAGGATCCATCCAAAACGCAGACTTTATAAACGGATCCTGCTCCATAGAGATGAATTGATCTTGGAACAGGATCCGTTTCTCTGTGTTTTGGAAGAGCAGACAAAAATACTACAACCCTAAGATGTGTCTGTGCATGCTCATGCAGTGTGCGTTCACAATACAGCAGTTACCTCAGAGCAGGTTTGAACAAGAGCAAGCCGGACACCACTACTACATGTCTGCGGTGGGCGTAACTAGGGGCAACGGCCTGACTGATGTGTGTGGGACAATGGATATACAAATAGGCAAATCTTCTAAACGGTACATTTTATATAAATACATTCTATTAGTAATAATATTGGTATGGCTATATCTAACTATACAAACTACATTTGTGAGATGGGAATACCCCTTTAATTACATGCAATTAGAAAAGTATTCAGATCCAAGTGCTGGTTTGAAAAGTGTAGAATATTTTATTTTGTGTTGGCCAACCCTTTTAAACTGGCCTTGCATATTTGATCATTGTTCGCAGGTACTGTTTATGGGAGCATCTTAAATGTCATTGATTTCACATATAATTTCCCATCCTCCTTGTTTTGAAATAAATGTTGGACGGTGTGAGCCCTAAAGTTTGTGCAATGTACCAGTTCATGAGACAAACGTTCTTATGTAAATGTCTCTTTATTGCAATAAATATCCTACGTTTGCCAAGGAAATGTTCTCTTGTCCACTCTGTTCCGAGTAAGTAATAATGTTTGTCCAAATATAATTTCAGTGTGGGGGTGTGAGGATGGATCCAGTGTTGAAGTATGAATTTCCGGCCAAAGGCTGCCAAAGTACTTACTTACTAGCTTCTTTTCCTACTTCAAGTGAGACCTAAGTTTATTCAACTGCTATGTAGTCCAGATATTGCATTATAGTTTATACTGCTAGATATCCAAAACAAGGAAATGCATCCACACTATTAACGGAACATTTTGGGCAGAAGGCATTTCTTGTTATTTTGGTAGAAGGAATAATATCCCTGGTAAAGAATTCTAAATTTTACTTTTACACCAGAAAGTGAATGCTTAAAGGGGTTATTCCATCTCAAACATTGAGGGCATAATGCTAGGATATGTCCCCAATGTCGGATAGGTGCGGGTCCAGAGGTGGTATCTTTTGAACGGAGCCTGCAGAATGAAGACGGGCATACCATGGATACACAACCACCCTCCATTAATTTCTATTGTACTGGTGAAAATAGACAAGCAACGCGCTTTGCTATTTTCGGAAGTCCCACTGAAAAGAATGGGAAGCACACCATGCACCCTCTGGGTCCCACACCTATTGACATTTATGGTACCTGTATATCCTATAAAATTATTACTTTATAGGGGTTGTCCAGCTTTATAACCACTTTTAAATGTGTCCAGTACAGCACCATACCTAAACAAACAAAACATGCTCCCTGCCCTGAGGGCCTGATTCACACTCCTTCTGGTCACCAGTCTGTAAGACCAGGGATGGATTGGCCCTAGACCTTACAGGGAAATTTCTTGGTGGGCAGATGCCCATTGGGCTGCCTGGGACATCCTCACGGCCGGCCAGTGGAAGTTTTGGGGGATGTATTTTGTGCTGCTGGCAGTATTTTGTGATGGACTGTGGTATTTGGCAGTATTGGGCTAGTATAATGTGCCACAATAAGGTATTGCTGGCCCTGCCTTCTATCAATTTGTACCCAACTACAAAACAGGGCCACGTTTAGTATTTTTCCAGGCCATGTCACTGCTCGGTCCTGTGCTGCTTGGGGACACATCCCCGCTGAGGCCAGTGAGCAGTCCAGGAATCAGAAATGAGAAAGGCAGAGGCCAAGGGTCCGAATCATCAACACCGAACCATAGAGAGTCATAGTCCAGGAGCAGGACCCAGAGTCCAGGGACTAGAATACAAGGAACAAAGAACCAGAGGCCAGCAACAAGGACCCAGGAGCAAGGCCGCCTGAGCCAGAACTGGAACAGGGCTGTACAGTGCTATAAGACCTTGTCTGCAGTATGTCCTTGCCAGCAATGTCATCTGCACATAGTAGCTTCCTGTGACCATAATTTGTAACACAGACATTATATTATATCTTATTTCTAAATATGGCACATGTGCCAACACTTTAACAGATTTAAAGTGAACCTGTCATCTCCGAAACACCCCCTGAACTAGAGTAAGCGTTGTATAGTGTAAGTGATGCTGAATCCGAATATGTAAGTTTTATCTTCATACTCACTTCCATTCTGATGTTGTGCTCCCACAAACCTGCAGTAAAATGCACTCAGTGGACTCCGGTGCTCACTCACATAATGGAGAGTACTCAGTGGCGTAGCTACCGGGGGGCAGGGGGTGCGACGGCTCCGGGCCCAGTGACTCAGGGGGGCCCAGCAAGGATGACCTTGCCTACTATCAGGCGAATACAAGTGAGCGCTTCCATTATGGAAGCGCTCACTTGTATTTAGGGACCCCCATCAGACCTCAGATCAGCCCACCCAGCCACATAGGATTAAAATAAAAAACCTTACTTACCTGTTCTGCGCTGCGGCTGCCCTCCGGTCCGCGCTCCGCTCTCTTCCCTGGTCCGCGTACACTATGACCTGACGCTGCGTTTTATTTTAATCCTATGTGGCTGGGTGGGCTGATCTGAGGTCTGATGGGGGCACAATACGCTGATCTGAGGTCTGATAGGGGCACAGTAGGCTGATCTGAGGTCTGATGGGGGCACAGTCTGCTGATCTGAGGTCTGATGGGGGCACAATACGCTGATCTGAGGTCTGATGGAGGCACAATACGCTGATCTGAGGTCTGATGGGAGCACATTAAGCTGATCTGAGGTCTGATGGGGGCACAATACGCTGATGTGAGGTCTGATGGGGGCACAGTAGGCTGATGTGAGGTCTGATGGGGGCACAGTAGGCTGATGTGAGGTCTGATGGGGGCACAGTAGGCTGATGTGAGGTCTGATGGGGGCACAGTAGGCTGATGTGAGGTCTGATGGGGCACAGTAGGCTGATGTGAGGTCTGATGGGGGCTCAATACGCTGATCTGAGGTCTGATGGGGACACAGTACGCTGATCTGAGGTCTGATGGGGGCACAATACGCTGATCTGAGGTCTGATGGGGGCACAGTAGGCTGATGTGAGGTCTGATGGGGGCACAGTAGGCTGATGTGAGGTCTGATGGGGGCACAGTAGGCTGATCCGAGGTCTGATGGGGGCACAATACGCTGATCTGAGATCTGATGGGGGCACAATACACTGATCTGAGGTCTGATGGGGGCACAATACGCTGGTCTGAGGTCTGATAGGGGCACAGTAGGCTGATCTGAGGTCTGATGGGGGCACAGTCTGCTGATCTGAGGTCTGATGGGGGCACAATACGCTGATCTGAGGTCTGATGGAGGCACAGTAGGCTGATGTGAGGTCTGATGGGGGCACATTCTGCTGATCTGAGGTCTGATGGGGGCACAATATGCTGATCTGAGGTCTGATGGGGCACAATACGCTGATCTGAGATCTGATGGGGGCACAGTAGGCTGATGTGAGGTCTGATGGGGGCACAGTAGGCTGATCCGAGGTCTGATGGGGGCACAATACGCTGATCTGAGATCTGATGGGGGCACAATACGCTGATCTGAGGTCTGATGGGGGCACAATACGCTGGTCTGAGGTCTGATGGGGCACAATAAGCTGGTCTGAGGTCTGATGGGGGCACAACACGCTGATCTGAGGTCTGATGGGGGCACAATACGCTGATCTGAGGTCTGGTGGGGGGCACAATACGCTGATCTGAGGTCTGATGGGGGCACAGTAGGCTGATCTGAGGTCCGATGGGGGCACAGTAAGGCTGATCTGAGGTCTGATGGGGGCACAGTAGGCTGATCTGAGGTCTGATGGGGCACAGTAGGCTGATGTGAGGTCTGATGGGGGCACAGTAGGCTGATCCGAGGTCTGATGGGGGCACAATACGCTGATCTGAGATCTGATGGGGGCACAACACACTGATCTCAGGTCTGATGGGGGCACAATACGCTGGTCTGAGGTCTGGATAGGGGCACAGTAGGCTGATCTGAGGTCTGATGGGGGCACAATATGCTGATCTGAGATCTGATGGGGCACAATACGCGATCTGAGGTCTGATGGGGGCACAGTAGGCTGATCTGAGGTCTGATGGGGGCACATTCTGTTGATCTGAGGTCTGATGGGGGCACAATACGCTGATCTGAGGTCTGGTGGGGGCACAGTAGGCTGATGTGAGGACTAATGGGGGCACATTCTGCTGATCTGAGGTCTGATGGGTACAATACGCTTCTGAGGTCTGATGGGGCACAATACGCTGATGTGAGGTCTGATGGGGGCACATTCTGATGATCTGAGGTCTGATGGGGGCAGGGGACTGTTAGTTTAGTGATGTAAAAACTGGGGACAGGTTTCCTTTAACATAGGAGTCCCGTTGTTTTTTAATCCTATTACTCCTATATTTTACTGCATTATATGGTAGAGTATTTAGAGTAGGGTAGGTAGAAAGTCTATTGTACTGTACTTAACTGTGAAGTTGGAAACGTGCGTTTGGGAAGCCAAGTGGGGGGCCCACTCAAGTATGTTTCGCCCCCCCTGTGCTGAACCTCTAGCTACGCCTCTGAGAGGACTCAAAGAAGAGTCCTGTGAATGCATTTTACTGCTGGTTTGTGGGAGCACAGCATCAGAATGGAAGTGAGTATGAAGATAAAACTTACATATTCGGATTCAGCATCACTTACACTATACAACGCTTACTCTAGTTCAGGGGGTGTTTCGGAGATGACAGGTTCCCTTTAAAGAAGGTTGCATGGTTGCATTAAACTAGAAGAAGTGGCCTAACTTTTCCCCCTCAGAAAGACATTAAAGTGGTTGTCCAGGCCTAGGAGCCCCAACGGTGGTAAACCGAGGCCAATTAAAAAAAAAACACACAACTCACCTGTAGCGCTGCTGACCTGTTTCCAGTCACTTCTGGTCCGGAAGTGGCTTGATCTTGTGACCGCTCCAGCCAATCACTGGACTCAGCAGCCACATCTGCTAGAACGACACCTCACTAGCGCATCACTAGGAGTGACATACCGTTGTACCACATGTGACCACTGAGGCCAGTGATCAGCTGCAGCGTCCACAAGCAACAAGAAATGGAGCAGTGATACAGGAAATGCTGGACCATCATTGGTGTTGTCAACTCCTAGGCCAGACAACCCTGTTAAGGGCACATCCACATCCTACTCTCCATTTTGCCACCTTCTTATCCAGCCAGCAGCCATCTTGGCCTGCAGAAAAGTCTTAGGGAATCACGATTCTGTTAGAGAGTTGAAGGTAGTAGAGGTGGGCCCAGAGGTAAATAGTATATTACTATAGATTATCTATAAGCAGTTACTCTTTTGGACAAAAGAATCAGTAGGACATAAGTGACCAGTTGGCGGCTCTCATTACTTGCTGTGCAAGGTAGAAGACACAACTACGTGTGTGCGCCAAGCTCTAGTGCATGCATGAACAGAAGAATATGTTTTGAGTTCAGGACTACCCCTGACTGTAAAATATAAGAAAGTTTTGTTATTTTTTTCAGCAGAGGCAGAATCTCACATTTATCTGTACACTACCCAGAAATTATTAAAATGTTGAATGTGGCAATTAGGTGGATGTGCTTTGGTATGAATTCATTTGATATGAATTGTAATATCTATAATACATTAAATTGATCTTAAATTGCGAGTCAGGGCAAAATAAAGGGTGATGGACAAATATGACGGCAAATTGACAATATCAGGGTTTGCCTTTTAGTGCTGGACTGACCTCCCTGATGGTGGCTGCACACAGTGCAGATTTATGTGCAGAAAATCCTCATGAAATCCGCACCAAAACCGCTCAGAAATCCACACTATTTATCGCATTTTTGGTGTGTTCTTTGTGCAATTATTAAGCGTTTTTTGATGTACATATTTTCCACAGCTCTCATCCATCCACTGAAAAGGGTGAAATCCTCACAAGAAAAATGCAACAACAACTGACATGTTGGGGACAAAATCCACACCTAGTCTAATCTCGTACACTTTGCTGATACTGTATTATGCTGCAGTTTTTCTGCATGAAATCTGTGCTGAAAAACCATGCATAATCCGCACCATGTGCAGTCACCCTATGGGTCCCTTCATACACAAATTTGCTGTGGAAAGTTATGGGTCTTTATTGCACGTTAAACGTAAAAAGAACTGTATGTATTTGGTATCGCTGTAAATGTACTGACCCAGCGAATGAAGATATTATGTTATTTATACCGAAAAATGAGCGCCGTAAAATTTATAACGTAAAAATTCAGTGGGAGTATTGCAGTTTTTTCCCTCTCCCTCCCAGAAAAAGTTAATAAAAGTTAATCAGAAAGTTATGTGTAACCCATAATGACACCATTAAAAACTACAACCGGGGGTGCACCACCAATGAGGCCAGGTGAGGCAATCGTCTCAGGCAGCACCAGGTAGGGGCAAGAGGGGGCAGCCGAAGGGCCATGGGCTGAAGGGAAGGGGTTAGGTTAAGAAATTGGCATTGGAGAGGGAGGGGCGCTGTTTCGGTTTTCGCCTCAGGCAGCAGAAAGGCTAGGTACACCCCGACTGCAACTTGTCCCGTAAAAAATAAGCCCTTATACAGACGGAAAAATAAAAAAGTTATAGCTCTTGGAAGCTTGGTCAGTAAGGCCCAAAACAGGATGGTCACTAAGGGTTTAAAAGATGAAAGAGACTGAAAGACCGCCACCTAATTAATAGAGATGAGCGAGTAGTGAAATATTCGAAAGTTCGAAATTCGATTCGAATAGACCGCGAAATTCGACTATTCGACCGACTATCGAATCCCATTATAGTCTATGGGAAAAAAATGCTCGCCACTTGGAAATCTCAATTCGACCACTTGGAGGTCACCAAGTCCACCCTGAAACCTCAGAAAAGGATGCCAACACTGCTGGAATGCAACTGGGACAGCAGGGGAAGCATGTCTGGGTGCATATAACGCGCCCAAGTCGCACTATTACGCCACTATCACAGCCTCTCAACAATACACTCCAAAGACAATGTAACCTCTCTGTAAAGTGAGACCATACAAGGAAACCTTCTTTCCTCTACATTGCCATGGACCCCAAGCCAAACTAGACAAAAAAGAAGATAAAATTCTGCACCCCTTAAAATCACGTTGCCTATGACAACCACAGATGGCATAGGCAAAGGGGAAAGCAAATAGACCCCACCCCTAATTGTCATTGTGTGTGTGTGTGTGAGATGTGGTCAGACATGTCTTCTTTAAAATGTAAAAACAACTCAAACACATGCAGAAGCCTTAAAATGCCCAAATTGTTGGCGCTTGAGATGTCAGTGACCCGACCTGGCCCAGTGTCATGTCTAGCAGGTAAAGCAGTGGGGATGTTGAGGGATGCGTAGGACCGCAAAAGGCAGGAAGAGGCCGTGGGCTGGCCAGAGGCTCATGGAAAATTTTTGTGGAGGCCCAAGAGGTGAGACCTGTTAAAAATTTTGTTTAGGCCCAAGAGGTGAGACCTTGATAAAATTTTGTGGAGGCCCAAGAGGTGAGACCTTGATAAAATTTTGTGGAGGCCCAAGAGGTGAGACCTGTTAAACATTTTGTGGAGGCCCAAGAGGTGAGACCTTGATAAAATTTTGTGGAGGCCCAAGAGGTGAGACCTGTTAAAAATTTTGTGGAGGCCCAAGAGGTGAGACCTTGATAAAATTATGTGGAGGCCCAAGAGGTGAGACCTGTTAAAAATTTTGTGGAGGCCCAAGAGGTGAGACCTTGATAAAATTTGTGGAGGCCCAAGAGGTGAGACCTTGATAAACTTTTGTGGAGGCCCAAGAGGTGAGACCTGTTAAAAATTTTGTGGAGGCCCAAGAGGTGAGACCTTGATAAAATTTTGTGGAGGCCCAAGAGGTGAGACCTTGATAAAATTTTGTGGAGGCCCAAGAGGTGAGACCTGTTAAAAATTTTGTGGAGGCCCAAGAGGTGAGACCTTGATAAAATTTTGTGGAGGCCCAAGAGGTGAGACCTTGATAAAATTTTGTGGAGGCCCAAGAGGTGAGACCTCTTAAACATTTTGTGGAGGCCCAAGAGGTGAGACCTCTTAAACATTTTGTGGAGGCCCAAGAGGTGAGACCTCTTAAACATTTTGTGGAGGCCCAAGAGGTGAGACCTCTTAAACATTTTGTGGAGGCCCAAGAGGTGAGACGTATTAAAATTATGTGGAGGCCCAAGAGGTGAGACGTGTTAAAAATTATGTGGAGGCCCAAGAGGTGAGACGTGTTAAAATTATGTGGAGGCCCAAGAGGTGAGACCTGTTAAACATTATGTGGAGGCCCAAGAGGTGAGACCTATTAAACATTTTGTGGAGGCCCAAGAGGTGAGACGTGTTAAAATTATGTGGAGGCCCAAGAGTTGAGACGTGTTAAAAATTATGTGGAGGCCCAAGAGGTGAGACGTGTTAAAATTATGTGGAGGCCCAGAGGTGAGACCTCTTAAAAATTATGTGGAGGCCCGAGAGGTGAGACCTTGATAAAATTTTTGTGGAGGCCCAAGAGGTGAGACCTTGATAAAATTTTGTGGAGGCCCAAGAGGTGAGACCTTGTTAAAAATTTTGTGGAGGCCCAAGAGGTGAGACCGTTGAAAAATTTTGTGGAGGCCCAAGAGGTGAGACCTTGATAAAATTTTGTGGAGGCCAAGAGGTGAGACCTTAAAAATTTTGTGGAGGCCCAAGAGGTGAGACCTCTTAAACATTTTGTGGAGGCCCAAGAGGTGAGACCTCTTAAACATTTTGTGGAGGCCCAAGAGGTGAGACCTCTTAAACATTTTGTGGAGGCCCAAGAGGTGAGACCTCTTAAACATTTTGTGGAGGCCCAAGAGGTGAGACCTCTTAAACATTTTGTGGAGGCCCAAGAGGTGAGCCTAACATTGTGGGCCCAGGTGAATTAAAAATTATGTGGAGGCCCAAGAGGTGAGACGTGTTAAAAATTATGTGGAGGCCAAGAGGTGAGACGTGTTAAAAATTATGTGGAGGCCCAAGAGGTGAGACCCTGTTAAACATTTTGTGGAGGCCCAAGAGGTGAGACCTGTTAAACATTTTGTGGAGGCCCAAGAGGTGAGACGTGTTAAAAATTATGTGGAGGCCCAAGAGGTGAGACGTGTTAAAAATTATGTGGAGGCCCAAGAGGTGAGACCTGTTAAACATTTTGTGGAGGCCCAAGAGGTGAGACCTGTTAAACATTTTGTGGAGGCCCAAGAGGTGAGACGTGTTAAAAATTATGTGGAGGCCCAAGAGGTGAGACGTGTTAAAAATTATGTGGAGGCCCAAGAGGTGAGACGTGTTAAAAATTATGTGGAAGCCCAAGAGGTGAGACCTCTTAAAAATTATGTGGAGGCCCAAGAGGTGAGACCTTGATAAAATTTTGTGGAGGCCCAAGAGGTGAGACCTTGATAAAATTTTGTGGAGGCCCAAGAGGTGAGACCTGTTAAAATTTTGTGGAGGCCCAAGAGGTGAGACCTTGATAAAATTTTGTGGAGGCCCAAGAGGTGAGACCTTGATAAAATTTTGTGGAGGCCCAAGAGGTGAGACCTCTTAAACATTTTGTGGAGGCCCAAGAGGTGAGACCTCTTAAACTTTGTGGAGGCCCAAGAGGTGAGACCTCTTAAACATTTTGTGGAGGCCCCAAGAGGTGAGACCTCTTAAACATTTTGTGGAGGCCCAAGAGGTGAGACCTTTAAAACATTTTGTGGAGGCCCAGGAGAGTGTTAAAAATTATGTGGAGGCCCAAGAGGTGAGACCTGTTAAAAATTATGTGGAGGCCCAAGAGGTGAGACCTGTTTTTGTGGAGGCCAAGAGGTGAGACCTGTTAAACATTTTGTGGAGGCCCAAGAGGTGAGACCTGTTAAACATTTTGTGGAGGCCCAAGAGGTGAGACGTGTAAAAATTATGTGGAGGCCCAAGAGGTGAGACGTGTTAAAAATTATGTGGAGGCCCAAGAGGTGAGACCTGTTAAAAAATTTTGTGGAGGCCCAAGAGGTGAGACCTCTTAAAAATTATGTGGAGGCCCAAGAGGTGAGACCTCTTAAACATTTTGTGGAGGCCCAAGAGGTGAGACGTATTAAAAAATTATGTGGAGGCCCAAGAGTGAGACGTGTTAAAAATTATGTGGAGGCCCAAGAGGTGAGACCTGTTAAACATTTTGTGAGGCCCAAGAGGTGAGACCGTCTTAAAATTATGTGGAGGCCCAAGAGGTGAGACCTCTTAAAATTATGTGGAGGCCCAAGAGGTGAGACCTCTTAAACATTTTGTGGAGGCCCAAGAGGTGAGACGTATTAAAAATTATGTGGAGGCCCAAGAGGTGAGACGTGTTAAAAATTATGTGGAGGCCCAAGAGGTGAGACCTGTTAAACATTTTGTGGAGGCCCAAGAGGTGAGACCTCTTAAAAATTATGTGGAGGCCCAAGAGGTGAGACCTCTTAAAAATTATGTGGAGGCCCAAGAGGTGAGACCTCTTAAACATTTTGTGGAGGCCCAAGAGGTGAGACGTATTAAAAATTATGTGGAGGCCCAAGAGGTGAGACGTGTTAAAAATTATGTGGAGGCCCAAGAGGTGAGACCTGTTAAAACATTTTGTGGAGGCCCAAGAGGTGAGACCTCTTAAAAATTATGTGGAGGCCCAAGAGGTGAGACCTCTTAAAAATTATGTGGAGGCCCAAGAGGTGAGACTCTAGGTAAACATTTTTGTGGAGGCCCAGAGGTGAGACGTTAAAAATTATGTGGAGGCCCAAGAGGTGAGACGTGTTAAAAATTATGTGGAGGCCCAAGAGGTGAGACCTTGTTAAACATTTTGGAGGCCCAAGAGGGACCTCTTAAAATTTGTGGAGGCCCAAGAGGACTCTTAAAAATTTGTGGAGGCCCAAAGGTTGAGACCTCTTAAACATTTTGTGGAGGCCCAAGAGGTGAGACGTAATTAAAAATTATGTGGAGGCCCAAGAGGTGAGACCGTGTTAAAAATTATGTGGAGGCCCAAGAGGTGAGACCTGTTAAACATTTTTGTGGAGGCCCAAGAGGTGAGACCTCTTAAAAATTATGTGGAGGCCCAAGAGGTGAGACCTCTTAAAATTTTGTGGAGGCCCAAGAGGTGAGACCCTTAAAACATTTTGTGCGAGGCCCAAGAGGTGAGACCTATTAAAAATTATGTGGAGGCCCAAGAGGTGAGACGTATTAAAATTATGTGGAGGCCCAAGAGGTGAGACGTGTTAAAAATTATGTGGAGGCCCAAGAGGTGAGACGTGTTAAAAATTATGTGGAGGCCCAAGAGGTGAGACCTGTTAAACATTTTGTGGAGGCCCAAGAGGTGAGACCTCTTAAAAATTATGTGGAGGCCAAGAGGTGAGACCTCTTAAACATTTTGTGGAGGCCCAAGAGGTGAGACCGTCTTAAAATTATGTGGAGGCCCAAAGAGGTGAGACGTGTTAAAAATTATGTGGAGGCCCAAGAGGTGAGACCTGTTAAACATTATGTGGAGGCCCAAGAGGTGAGACCTTACATTTGAGGCCAAGGGAACCTTAAATTGTGGAGGCCCAAGAGGTGAGACCTCTTAAAAATTATGTGGAGGCCCAAGAGGTGAGACCTCTTAAACATTTTGTGGAGGCCCCAAGAGGTGAGACGTATTAAAAATTATGTGGAGGCCCAAGAGGTGAGACGTGTTAAAAATTATGTGGAGGCCCAAGAGGTGAGACCTGTTAAACATTTTGTTGGAGGCCCAAGAGGTGAGACCTTTAAAAATTATGTGGAGGCCCAAGAGGTGAGACCTCTTAAAAATTATGTGGAGGCCCAAGAGGTGAGACCTGCTTAAACATTTTGTGGAGGCCCAAGAGGTGAGACGTATTAAAAATTATGTGGAGGCCCAAGAGGTGAGACGTGTTAAAAATTATGTGGAGGCCCAAGAGGTGAGACCTGTTAAACATTTTGTGGAGGCCCAAGAGGTGAGACCTCTTAAAATTATGTGGAGGCCCAAGAGGTGAGACTTTAAAATTTGTGGAGGCCCAAGAGGTGAGACCTTGTTAAAAAATTATGTGGAGGCCCAAGAGGTGAGACCTCTTAAACATTTTGTGCAGGCCCAAAGGTGAGACCTGTTAAAAATTATGTGGAGGCCCAAGAGGTGAGACCTTTAAACATTTTGTGGAGGCCCAAGAGGTGAGACCTGTTAAACATTTTTGTGGAGGCCCAAGAGGTGAGACCTGTTAAACATTTTGTGGAGGCCCAAGAGGTGAGAACCTGTTTAAACATTTTGTGGAGGCCCAAGAGGTGGAGACCTCTTAAACATTTTGTGGAGGCCCAAGAGGTGAGACCTGTTAAACATTTTGTGGAGCCCAGAGGTGAGACCTGTTAAACATTTTGTGGAGCCCAAGAGGTGAAGACCTATTAAACATTTTGTGGAGGCCCAAGAGGTGAGACCTCTTAAAATTATGTGGAGGCCCAAGAGGTGACACCTCTTAAACATTTTGTGGAGGCCCAAGAGGTGAGCCATAAATATATAAATTTTCTTATTTACGGAGCAATTCTACGGCGGTTAAGGAGGAGGAGGAGGAGGTGGAGGAGGAAATGGCACTTCATACAGATGGCACTTCACTTTTGGCTGCTTTCCACTGTTGGAGAAGCAAAGTCCGGGTCAATCCACTTGCTGTTCATTTTGATTAGCGTCAGCCTGTCGGCACTGTCGGTTGACAGGCGGCTGCGCTTATCGGTTATAATGCCCCCGGCTGCGCTGAACACCCTTTCTGATAGCACGCTGGCGGCAGGGCAGGCAAGCACCTCCAAGGCGTACAGGGACAGTTCCAGCCACGTGTCCAACTTGGAGACCCAGTAAGTGTAGGACGCCGAGGGATCGGGGAGGACAGGGGTACGGTCTGCCAGGTACTCCCGCAACATCCGCCGATACTTGTCCCTCCTGCTGATAGCGGGCCCCGCAGTGATGGAAGTTGCACGAGGGGGTGCCATGAACGTGTCCCACACCTTGGAGAGTGTTCCCCTGGTGGCTGTGGGCCTGATAGATGTTGTGGGACTCTGGGAGACCCTCTCCTCTCTGCCGCCAGCGATGGTGGGTGGGAAAATCTCCATCATGTTCTGCACGAGTTCCCTCTGGTATTCCAGCAATCGATTTGTCCTCTCCTCTACCGGAATAAAAGAGGAGACGTTATCTTTATACCGGGGGTCCAGGAGTGCGAAGACCCAGTACAGTTTGTTCTCCACTATCCGGACAACACGTGTGTCCCGGGAAAAGCAGCCCAGCATGAAGTCAGCCATGTGTGCCAGACTCTGAATAGGCATGACGTCACTGCCCCCACCAGAAGGATCACTTGCCATTTCCTCCTCTTCCTCTTCCGCCTCCTCTCCGCCCCATCCGCGCTGAACCAATGGGACGCACACAGCCTGACTGCTACCCTCGCCGCCAGCATCCTC
The DNA here is from genome assembly GCA_900303285.1 of Rhinella marina. Lineage (NCBI taxonomy): Eukaryota > Metazoa > Chordata > Amphibia > Anura > Bufonidae > Rhinella > Rhinella marina. The sequence continues at coordinate 252,978 of ONZH01021303.1, read as the reverse complement.
CTCCTCTTCCACAGCCACCTCCACGTCGTCCTCCTCCTCCTCATCCTCATCCTCCTGCAACTGCCACCGTGAAGCAGACAAAAGTGTGGTCTGACTGTGTAGCTCCGTTGCGTCTCCTCCTACCCCCGTCTCCTCTGCGTGCAATGCGTTCTCCCTTATTGCGATGAGGGATTCTTTAAGGACGCATAGGAGCGGGATGGTTACGCTCACTATAGCGTCCTCGCTGCTGACCTTCTTGGTGGACTCCTCAAAGATACGCAGTACATCGCATATGTCTGCCATCCATGGCCACTCGTGGTTGGCAAACTGAGGGAGCTGAGTTGGAGGCACGCGTGGATTCATAATCTGGTACTCCATCAATGCTCTCTGCTGCTCACACACCCTGGCCAACATGGAATAGGTGGAATTCCAGCGAGTCGGCAGGTCGCACAACAGCCGATGTTCAGGCAAATGGAGGCGTTGCTGGAGTTTTTTTAAGCTAGCAGCAGCTACAGTTGACTTCCGAAAGTGAGCGCACAAGCGCCGCACTTTCACCAGTAGCTCTGCCAGGTTGGGGTAAGTCTTTAGAAATTTTTGGACTACCAGATTAAAAACGTGGGCCAGGCATGGTACGTGATTGAGTTCGGCAAGCTCCAGAGCCGCCACCAGGTTACGGCCGTTATCGCACACGACCATGCCTGGTCCTAGCTGCAGCGGCGACAGCCACATCTCCGTCTGCTGCAATATGGCGTCCCTCACCTCTGGGGCGCTGTGCTTCCTGTCGCCCAAGCTGATGAGCTTAAGCACCGCCTGCTGACGTCTCCCCGCGCCAGTGCTGCAACGCTTCCAGCTAGCGGCTGAGGGCGATGTTAAGGCAGAGGAGGAGGAGGAGGAGGAGGGGGGTTTATCAGAACCCATGCTGGCAATCTTGGGCGGGGGTGGTAGGTAGGCCGTCTCTGTTTGCGACCCCGTCCCCGCTTCCACTACATTCACCCAGTGTGCCGTCAAAGAGATGTATCGTCCCTGGCCGCAAGCGCTTGTCCACGAGTCGGTGGTCAAGTGGACCTTTGCGCTGACTGCGTACCTCAGGGCCCGCCTGATGTTACGCGACACGTGCTGGTGCAGGGCGGGGACGGCACTCCGGGAAAAGTAGTGGCGGCTGGGGACGGAATAGCGAGGTGCGGCAGCCGCCATCAGGTCGCGGAAGGCCTGCGTCTCCACAAGCCTAAACGGCAACATCTCCAGGGCCAGCAGTTTGGAGATGTGGCAGTTTAAGGCTTGGGCTTGGGGGTGACTCGAGGCGTACTTCCGCCTGCGGTCGAACGCCTGCGAGATGGACAGTTGTTGGGACGAGGAGTGTGAAGGTGCAGGCGAAGAGGCGGGGGAAGGGGAGGCTGAAGGAGAAGGCCCCAAAGTAGCCGAGGCAGAGGCAGATGTGGAGGTGTCCTGGCTGGAGGTCTGGACCGCAGTGGCAGCACACAACACAGGGGAAGAGGCAGTGGCAGCAAGACCGGGCGCAGGTTGTATTGCGTTTGCTCTCTCCCACTCAGCCCAGTGCTTGACTTCCAAGTGACGCCGCATGCCTGAGGTGGTCAGATTGCTCTTCTCAGAGCCCCTACTCAGTTTTGAGTGGCAGAGTGTGCAAACCGCGCTCAGTTTGTCATCCGCACAAACATTAAAAAATCTCCACACCACAGAAGTACGAGGCCTCGATGGGGAGCTTCGCGCGACTGCCCGCTGCCGGGAACAGCTTCGGCCCTGCTGGCTGTGGCCTCACTTCTCTGTCTGGACTGTCCTCTGGCCCTCTGCTGGACATCCCTCTGCCTGTGGACATCCCTCTGCCTGTGGACATCCCTCTGCCTCTTGCTGCCTTTTTCGGTGCTGCGCAGACCACCACCTCTCCACTACTTTCCTCGCTGGACATCACCCCTGGCCAAGTGGGGTCGGTCATTTCGTCATCCACCACCCCTTCAACTTCCTCACTCTGCTCCTCCTCCTGCCCACTGGACATTCCAACAGCCTCCCTTGATGGCAACTGCGTCTCATCATCATCATCGCTCATGATAACAGATGCTGGCTCAGGGTCCACATCAGCAGGAGATGGCGAAAACTCAAGTGTTTGGGCATCACTACAAACAAATTCCTCTGCTAGCTCCTGGGATTCTTCCGGCACATCTGAAAAAGGACCCGAAAAGAGCTCCTGGGAGGGGTCAATGGTGGGATGACTCTGTTGGCCAGGTGTGGAGGAAGGAGGGTCAGAGTGAGACTGTGTGGATGACTGGCTGGTGGACAACTGTGTGGAAGCGCTATCGGCTATCCATTGCACCACCTGTTCAACCTGCTCAGGCCTCAACAGCGGTGTAACCCGCCCCCTGCTTAACTGTCCCATAAAGGCAGGGATTCTGGATGAGCGGGATCCTGGCTGACCCTCACCAGCACGCATTGTATCCCCACTGGCTTCAACAAGGCCCCCAACAGCATTTCCGCGCCCCCGTCCTCGTCCACGTCCTATTCCGCTAGCCCCCGCCGCATTTTATTTTTTTTTGGTTACAATATTTTGCCTTCACAGCCGTGAAATTACTTTGCAAGAGAACGCACAGTACAGTTGCCAATTGAAAGGCCTATATATTGTATATTTCAAGGTACACAGCCGTGTACTAAGTGATCAGACGGTGTGTATGAACACCAGGTTTGAGAAATTACTTTGCAAGAGAACGCACAGTACAGTTGCCAATTATAAGGCCTATATATTGTATATTTCAAGGTACACAGCCGTGTACTAAGTGATCAGACGGTGTGTATGAACACCAGGTATGAGAAATTACTTTGCAAGAGAACGCACAGTACAGTTGCAATTATAAGGCCTATATATTGTATATTTCAAGGTACACAGCCGTGTACTAAGTGATCAGACGGTGTGTATGAACACCAGGTATGAGAAATTACTTTGCAAGAGAACGCACAGTACAGTTGCCAATTATAAGGCCTATATATTGTATATTTCAAGGTACACAGCCGTGTACTAAGTGATCAGACGGTGTGTATGAACACCAGGTATGAGAAATTACTTTGCAAGAGAACGCACAGTACAGTTGCCAATTATAAGGCCTATATATTGTATATTTCAAGGTACACAGCCGTGTACTAAGTGATCAGACGGTGTGTATGAACACCAGGTATGAGAAATTACTTTGCAAGAGAACGCACAGTACAGTTGCCAATTATAAGGCCTATATATTGTATATTTCAAGGTACACAGCCGTGTACTAAGTGATCAGACGGTGTGTATGAACACCAGGTTTGAGAAATTACTTTGCAAGAGAACGCACAGTACAGTTGCCAATTATAAGGCCTATATATTGTATATTTCAAGGTACACAGCCGTGTACTAAGTGATCAGACGGTGTGTATGAACACCAGGTATGAGAAATTACTTTGCAAGAGAACGCACAGTACAGTTGCCAATTATAAGGCCTATATATTGTATATTTCAAGGTACACAGCCGTGTACTAAGTGATCAGACGGTGTGTATGAACACCAGGTTTGAGAAATTACTTTGCAAGAGAACGCACAGTACAGTTGCCAATTATAAGGCCTATATATTGTATATTTCAAGGTACACAGCCGTGTACTAAGTGATCAGACGGTGTGTATGAACACCAGGTTATGAGAAATTACTTTGCAAGAGAACGCACAGTACAGTTGCCAATTATAAGGCCTATATATTGTATATTTCAAGGTACACAGCCGTGTACTAAGTGATCAGACGGTGTGTATGAACACCAGGTATGAGAAATTACTTTGCAAGAGAACGCACAGTACAGTTGCCAATTATAAGGCCTATATATTGTATATTTCAAGGTACACAGCCGTGTACTAAGTGATCAGACGGTGTGTATGAACACCAGGTATGAGAAATTACTTTGCAAGAGAACGCACAGTACAGTTGCCAATTGAAAGGCCTATATATTGTATATTTCAAGGTACACAGCCGTGTACTAAGTGATCAGACGGTGTGTATGAACACCAGGTATGAGAAATTACTTTGCAAGAGAACGCACAGTACAGTTGCCAATTATAAGGCCTATATATTGTATATTTCAAGGTACACAGCCGTGTACTAAGTGATCAGACGGTGTGTATGAACACCAGGTATGAGAAATTACTTTGCAAGAGAACGCACAGTACAGTTGCCAATTATAAGGCCTATATATTGTATATTTCAAGGTACACAGCCGTGTACTAAGTGATCAGACGGTGTGTATGAACACCAGGTATGAGAAATTACTTTGCAAGAGAACGCACAGTACAGTTGCCAATTGAAAGGCCTATATATTGTATATTTCAAGGTACACAGCCGTGTACTAAGTGATCAGACGGTGTGTATGAACACCAGGTTTGAGAAATTACTTTGCAAGAGAACGCACAGTACAGTTGCCAATTGATAAGGCCTATATATTGTATATTTCAAGGTACACAGCCGTGTACTAAGTGATCAGACGGTGTGTATGAACACCAGGTTTGAGAAATTACTTTGCAAGAGAACGCACAGTACAGTTGCCAATTGAAAGGCCTATATATTGTATATTTCAAGGTACACAGCCGTGTACTAAGTGATCAGACGGTGTGTATGAACACCAGGTTTGAGAAATTACTTTGCAAGAGAACGCACAGTACAGTTGCCAATTGAAAGGCCTATATATTGTATATTTCAAGGTACACAGCCGTGTACTAAGTGATCAGACGGTGTGTATGAACACCAGGTTTGAGAAATTACTTTGCAAGAGAACGCACAGTACAGTGGCCAATTGAAAGGCCTATATATTTTATATTTCAAGGTACACAGCAGTAGTGCCAAATATAGTTTGGTATGTAGCAGAGCACCTAATACACCACTAATGCCTCTCTCTGTCCCTACTCCAGCAGCTATCCCTGAATACGGCAGCCGTTCTCTGTAAAGTGTATCTTGTAGTAAAGCTATCACTGTACTGCACTATAGTAGCCCTGATAAGGGCTTTTAATCACGCTCCTGCCTGTCCAACAGCTAAAACCTGTCTCTCCCTTCTCCAGCCTCTGTCCCTGACTAAGTTCACGCAGCATATGCGAACGAGCAGGAAGAGCTGAGTTTTTAATATTCGAGGTCACATGGTTTTTCCAGCCAATGCATGTAGACGCCGTTTTCGCGCTGCCAGCGTGCTCAGCGTGCCTGTCATACCCCCCCTGCATGGTGATTGGTGGAAAAAGAGCGCCAGGGAAGGTGGGAGGGGAAACGAATTCTAAGTGCGCCATCGCCGTTATACTCGAAAGAAATCGAGCACGCCGAATATCGTAGTATTCGATCGAATACCAGCTCGATCGAACACTACTCGCTCATCTCTACTAATTAACAGAAATGCAAATAGCACAAAAAAAATGTTTGTGTGTCCTGGGTTTCATATTTTCCATAGACTTTTATCTAACATCAGGAGAACGCTGCTAAATCCTATGTGTGAACCCACCCTTATGGAATCTAATTCCAGAGTCAAACTGGTAAGTAAGACCATATGGCGTGGTCCTGAGTTTGGGGTGCGGCGAGCTGCGTTTGAGAACTGCGCTGCCAATTAGGCCACAGCTGCCTCATATTTAACTAATGAAGACCGCACTGTATAGCTGGGCGAAATTCTTAATGGCCGCACGCCAGCTTCAGTACCACGTGGCCATTAAGAAGTTTGACCGTCTATACAGTGTTGTCTTCATTAGTTAAATAGGAGGCAGCTGCGACCTTCTTGGCTGCGCAGTTCTCAACCACAGCTGGCCGCACCCGAATGGCTCACGATAGTGCCATGTGGGGTCATAACCTACGACTCTGGTAGGCCCAGGTTCTGACTTACTACAGAACCCTCTGATTTCCTCTGGTGGGTCCAAGGAACCCCCCTCCCTCCCCATTCCAATGGCTGTGGAAAGTTATGTTTTTCCTAAACATCTGTAGGTCATCGGTTAAAGAACAGAAGTACAGGGTCACATTTTTTCTGGATATGTGTCAGTTCTTTTTCAACAAGGCCACCGCTCACTGTATAATGATTGCCCAGTACTATGAACCCAAAGCAACATTCTCAGAAAGCGGTTTTCCGGAAAACATAATAGATAATGATTACTATGAAATCAGCAGGCCTAGAAATATTATTATGGCTGCATTAAGATTTATCAGTAAGGCCACTTTCACATGGTCATCAGTATTTGAAAACAAAAACCAAGAGTAGAACCTACAGAAAGAAAGTATAATGGAAAGATTTGCTCCTCTTCTGCGTTTCGGACCGGCTCCTGGTTTTGGCTTATAAATACTTGACCGTGTGAAAGTGTCTGATTTCTTACATTTTAACATATATCCCCGACAGAGGTTAATATTTTTTTAGGCAATGCTTACTGCACTTAATTTTTAACTTCTTCAGCACTTTTTAACTCAAGCTCCCAGACTAATAAGTAGATGAATATATAAAGATATGAAACTCATACAAAGGCAACTATATTAAATAACCTATTAATATAATTAAAGCAAGCAAAACATGATAGGGGAAACAACTCACCAAGAGGTGACATATCACTAGGATCATATATAATAAAGTGCAAATGTTAATACAGTACATAAATAATGTGTTGCTGACCGCCGATGTTTCCCTACTCACCGTCACAGTCCCAGGCTCCGAGTTCGGGCGAGTAATTGCCTTCCTGACCTCCTCCGTCATTGTACACGTCCTGCTGCATTACGGGGCTGGTAGCTCTGTCCTTGCAGGCATCGTTCTTCCCGGAATTCACCCTATGGTTTCCTTCCAGTCCAGCACACTGCATGCCTTCCAGCCTGTTCCTTATAGCACCTCGTTAACGGCTGGCGTGCGTCACTTCCTTTTCTTTAAAGGTTTTATACATGTGACTGGTATGACCAATCCCAGCCATCCTGCACCCAGTGATCCAGCCCCCTTCCCAGGTGCCTGAGCATCACAGGTCCTTGTGTCCTGCAAAGGTTAATTTGTCTGTGCTTGAGTTCCTGACCTGTGCCTGTCTTCTGGATTCCGCCACCTGTCTGATGCTTGCCTGTTAAGTCTCGACTCTCATGTTGATGACCCGAATTGCCTGACCTTTATCTGTGCCACCTACCCTGACCCATTGCTTGTACTACTACGCCCCTGCCTCATCCTCTGTCTTGCATTGCCGCTTCTGTTTACGACTTGGCCTGTTGACTACATCCGTACCTCTGGTACCTCCTGAACCAGTTGATTCGTGTGCCAATCCTCCTCAAGAGTTAGCGACCTGGTTTTCTCCTCGGGAAAGTCTATACCCACCATCAGAGGTACTGTGAAGAACGAGGGGTTCACTTAGACAACACCCTTAGAGGAGGTTGGTCATGTGGCACAGTGGGTTCACACCTGTTGTATTGTTACGTAATGAACCCCTAATGGAAAATTATGAATAAATTGCCAACTGGGTGTGTGACCCTATAGATTCTGACACTGTCCAATCAGTGCTGCCATGGTCAGACTGTACAATTCTGATTCTAGAAAAACAATCACACTGCCAAAAGTGCATAATCACATAATAAAATACATATAATGATGACCAGTGGACACACAGCTACGCAATTGGTGCCATTATCTCATGGGTAAAAATAACCTGGTACAACATGTACAGCAAAACAATGTGCTGGGGGAGCGTGGCCGGATGCCGACAGGACCAGAGGTGTGAGACTTGCGTCCACCCCTGGCTCTATCTTGCTTTATAAGCTAAACAGTCTGCCAAACATGGGAAAGAAACGACAGCTAAAGACCCCTAGAGTACCCCCAAACCTACTGGGAGCACCTCCGCTTTCTACCCTGGACGCCTACCTCTCCAGGAGCTCGGGTCCGGATCTCAACATGGCAGTGCCTCATGCAGAGGGAGAACAGGAAGAAGCGGCACCTCCCCCTCTCTCTCCTCAGCAAGCGCGGGTAAGTGCTCTGTCAGCTCCTTCTACCCCTGTATTAAAGCGCTCCGTTCCTAGTGCTTCTCCACTACTGCAACTGCCTGAAAATAAAAGGTAGTGAAGCTGTTGAGCCCCACAACAGCTTTCCCAAGCTGGGAGATCAGTCCATAACCACTAACAAACCCTATGTGAACCCCCCCGACTAGGGTACAGCAGGGGAAAGATGATTACTCTGCATTAACCCCTTTCTGGGTTGCCTCTGACCAGTACTCCCTCTATACAACCTTCTGCAGCCCTCACTGGCTCCTCTCCCCAAGAAATCCTGATACCTGTCCAAACCTATTCTATGGTGGCCAAACAACAGGGATTACAAGTCCACTCAGACGCTCTTTTACCTGCCTCTCTTATCCAGAAGACGCTTACCACCTCTTCCTCAAAGAACACCCACCTGCAGGAAATCCCCAGGTTCACAAGGTTCTCCTGGATCTACTACCATTAACTCAGTTGAAGTCGGGATCCCCCAGATATTGCAATCCTGCTCCCCATTCAGACGCGGTTCGTCCTCATCTTCAGAAATGGAAAACTTGGACCCATGTACCAGCCCTCCCCACGATTGGTGGTCCCATATCCAGCAACTGCCCACCAAACAAGATTTCCGAGCCCTAATCTCAGAGGTCAAAGATGCCTTTAAGGAGGAAATATCGGCTATACGTCAAGATGTCCAGAGTGTGTGTCTACGAGTTCATCAGCTAGAGGAGGATCAAAATGCCTCCCGCACTGTGATTCGCTCTCTCCAGAAACAATCGTCCTCGCACTCCCTCCAACTCAGGGATCTCCACAACCACGTGGAGGATCTAGACAATCGAGGACGCCGCCACAATATAAGAGTCAGAGGGGTTCCAGAGGTGCAAGGAGAAGAAGACGTCCGATCTGCGCTCCATTCGATCTTCAATACCATTCTGGATAGACCCGTGACACATCCTATCTTAATGGATCGTGCTCATCGCGCGCTCAGAGAAAAATCAACGCAAGGTCATCCACGGGATATTATCTGCTACATCAATGATTTTGGGCTGAAAGAGGACATTATGTCAAGAGCTCGTTCTCAGCAGCAGATTGATTTCAATGGTGCTAAGATATCATTGTTTCAAGACCTCTCCTGGATCACCCTCCAGAAGCGTAGAGCCTTAAAACCACTGCTGGACTTGTTACGTAAAAGCTCTATACCGTACCGATCGGGATTCCCCTTCAGTCTTATCGCTCGAAAAAATGGCACGACGGTGACCCTGAAGACTCCAGAAGACTTTCCTGACTTTTGTGCTCGCCTGGCACTAACCCCATTGCAGCTGTCGGCCTGGGACGTTCCTTCTACTTTACCTCCGATTCCAGCAACCTGGACTACCGTGGGGAGCCCGGAAAAGACGGAACCGTTCTGCCCCCATGGAGACGGGGACTGGACCCTCTACTTTACTATTAGCTCAGGCAGAAGCGTAAATATGTGATCAGGCTTCTACACCGTTATTTTCTCCCTTTCCTTTTCTCCTCTCAATAACCTCCCATTCATTCTCTCTTCTTCCTCTTAATTTGCTGTCATGTTTCGGCAGAAATGTTTACAGTAATTTGCCCCTTTTTTTTAGGGGGCCTAGGGGTGGAGACTCTTGGGTTTTCTGCTGCGGTTTTCGAGCCTTGACCACTACTCCCCCATTGGAGTCTACTGTTTTTTGACTCAGCTATCAAGTTTTTAGCTGATAACAAATTGATGGTTAGTTTATATAGTTTGAACTCCATGGACATGAGGGTCTTGACTTTTTTTAAAGCCCTTCATGTCATTGATATACTTAGTATACCTTATTGTTGTTGTATCCTTCTACCTCTCCGTGTTCACTTCTCTCCTTATCCTATATTCAACGTCTGTCCTGATGCTTTTTGATATTTTGTCCTTATTGTATGGAGATGGAGCAGCCAGGTGCCTAATGATTGCAGTACCCTCTTATTTTGCTGTATTAGCCGTTATATTAGCTTGCTCCCTTTTGGCCGCATATCATGGCTAAGATTATGTTGTTGAATGTCAGGGGCCGAAAACTAAAACTTCAAAAGACGAATCGCTTTAAGGGAATTTCGCAAATCCAAAGCAGATATTATTCTTGTACAAGAAACTCATCTTACGTCTGATGGGTCTTTTGCCTTTGCGAAACATTGGTTCCCAAGGGCGTTCATGGCCTCTGCTACTAATAAGTAGGCTGGAGTAGCCATTCTCATATCCAGATCTTGCCCTCTTCAGGTCGACAGGTTCAAGCTGATCCGTTGGGACGTTTTCTCGTCCTCCAGGGAACTTTATATGGCTTGAAGCTGCAATTAACTACAGTGTATGTCCCGAACTCTGGCCAGCTAACTTTTTTAACTTCCCTCCTCTCTACCATCTCTTCTGTCAGAGGGGTTATACAATGAATTGGAGGGGATTTTAATGTTCCCTTCTTTAAAAGCACTGATAGGCTTACGACTCCTCCAACCACTCCCTCTTCCCAATGTAAGCGCTTTTCTAAGGGATTTAGGCAATTGGTTCGTAAATACTCCATTTATGATCTTTGGAGGGTAGACAACCCTACATCTCGTCAATTCACTTTTTACTCTAACCCTCACCTTACACATTCCAGAATTGATTACTTCTTTGGTAATATTATGGCCCTTAGATCATTAGCGGTGGCTTCTATTGGCCCAATAACTTGGTCTGACCATGCCCCTATATATTTAGAACTCAACCTATCTTCTGTTCCGCTTAGAAACCCACATTGGACAAACCCATTTACTCGAGATGCTTTACGCTCCTCTTTGTCTCAGTATTTTGCTGAAAAATGCCCCAACTGCGCCTTCTCATGGTATTCTTTGGGAGGCTCATAAAGCGGTGTTTCGAGGGGTGTGCATTTCCCTCTTGTCTCTCTTAAAAAAGGATAAGGAAGCACAATACCTAAATTATCTACGTTCTCTTCGATCAGTGGAATCATCATTAGCTTCCAACCCTTCTAGACGAATACTGAGACAGATAGTTGACTTGCGAGCCCGTCTTAAATCCCTAACTACCTTCTCCACTCAACAGCTGGTCCGATATACTCGCCAACGTTATTTCGCATATAGCAACAAACCACACACTTTACTTGCTAGGCAGCTTAGGGACCAGACAGCCACCTCTACCCCTCATGCTATCAGAGACCACCGGGGGGTGCTCCAATATCATCCTTCGACAGTTGCGGAATTATTCCATAAATATTACTCTGCCTTATACTCCCTCCCATCTTCATTTCCTAGAGATGAGATGAGAGAGCACGAAACACACTATTAGATGAACTTCTCCTGTAATGCCACCTACCCTCCCTTACACCAGAAGCACTGGCTCATTTGAACCAGCCTATTACTGGGGAAGAAATCAAAGAAGTCATATCTGAACTGCCAAAAGGGAAGTCTCCTGGACCAGACGGACTTTCCTATAATTACTTTGAGATATTTGAAGAGATTTTGACTCCTCATATGACACAGTTATTTAATGGATTTTTGCAAGGTGACAAAATCCCTGACACTATGCTAAATTCATATGTGACGGTTATCCCTAAACCTGGGAAAGACCCCGCTGAATGTTCAAGCTAAAGACCTATTAGCCTCCTCAACTCTGACTTAAAGATATTTACCAAAATATTAGCGAACTGCTTGAACCTTTGGCTTCATCATTAAATTTACAAAGATCAAGTTGGTTTTGTGAGGTTCCGACAGGCTGGCGACAACACCAGCAGAGCTGTAGATCTGATAGACGTGCCCAACAGGGGAGGAGTGGAGGCCATAGTCCTTAGCTTTGATGCCAAAAAGGCATTTGATCGCCTGAACTGGGATTTCATGTTCAGAACGCTACACCACTTTGGCTTCAAGGGTCCTTTTCTGACTGCCTTGAGAGGCCTTTACTCCTCACCCTCGACTATAGTTAGGTTACCCCACGCCCACTCTGCACCTCTCCCGATTCACAATGGAACAAGGCAGGGATGCCCTCTACACCCTCTCCTCTACGTCCTTAGTATATATCCTTTAGCAGCGCTGATACGTCACGCTCCGGATATACAGGGCATCCTGGTCAGAGATAAAGCATTCTCAATCTCCTTATTCGCAGACGATGTGCTACTTATGCTAACGAACCCTTTCATCTCTCTGCCTAATCTTCATGCAGTGTTAGACAGATACAGCAGGTTGTCACGATATAAGCTGAATACCTTTAAATATGAGCCTTTACCGATCAACATTGACCCTACTAGACTCCTTCTCCTTCAGAGACAGTTCCACTAAACCATAAAATATTTGGGAATACATCTTACTCCACATTACTCCACTTTATATAAGGCTAACTTTCCACCACTGTTGACGGAGATGAACTCTCTCTTAACAAAGTGGAAATCACTTCCGATTTCTCTGCTGGGATGTATTGCAGCTATAAAGATGTCCATTCTCCCTAAATTTCTATATTTATTCGAGACTCTCCCGGGGCGGGTGCCGGCCACAGTTCTCTGTTCCATACAATCAGCTTTTATTAGATTTGTCTGGAATTATAAACAACACAGGTTTTCTGCCGAGAACCTGACAGCTCCGGTTAATTATGGAGGCTTAGCCCTTCCTAACATAACAAACAACTATCTGGCGCCTATCTCTGTCAGATACCCTCCTGGTCCACATTTCACTCATATAATAGATGGACTGAGATAGAGAGGCTGTGGTTGGCACCAACCCACCTGGGGACTCTGATTTGGGGTTTGCCTGCTCCTGTCCCTTCTTCCAACTTACTCTATTCTATGGGCTTCACTAGAGACATCTGGTATAAGGCCAGAGTTAGATATAATCTGGCCACACTTCAATCCCCTCTCTCTCTATTCCTTTTCACACCCCATCTTCCGGACAGTTTTGGGGCAGACATGGTGAGACCGTGGTCAGCAGCTGGACTATACCGCCTCGTCGACCTGAAGGACCCATTCTCGGGGAAGATTCTCTCTTTTACTGATCTTCAGGCTAAATTTTCCCAACCTTTCACCTTACAATTCCAATTCCAAAAAATACTCCATTATTGTAAAAAGATCTTGGGATCCATATGTATTCCATCTCTTACCACATTTGAACGCCTCTGTACACATAGCCCCTCCTCAAAGGGCCTCATTTCAGACATTTAGCAAATTTTAATATCTTTTGATTTTCCCACGGGGTTCAAGCATCCCTATATGTTGATGTGGGAAGACTGGTTACAGAGGGAGCTCTCCCCAGAGATCTGGCAAATTGCCTGGAGAAGGGCGCTCTTCATCCATATCATTTAAAGGGATTCTGTCAGCAGGATATTGGGTATAGAGATAATTACATCTCTATACCGGCCTTACTGCTGTGATTGTAAATATGTAAGTGTAATTGTTATTAGGGCAGTAGTTTACATAAAAAAGCGTTTTTATTAACATGTGAAATACCTGGATAAGGAGCCCAAGGGGAGGTCCTGCGAGCCGTTGGAGCCCGGGCACGCCGCAAATTTCGGAGCCCAGCACCGCCCTCCAGCTAATTATGCACGCCCCTTCAGCGCTGTCTTCTCCCCCGGCTGCGGCGCATCTCGTGCATGCGCCGTGCATACAAGAGTCTGTGCCGCAGCCGGAGGAGAAGACAGCGCTGAAGGGGCGTGCATAATTAGCTGGAGGGCGGTGCTGGGCTCCGAAATCTGCGGCGTGCCCGGGCTCCAACGGCTCGCAGGACCTCCCCTTGGGCTCCTTGTCCAGGTATTTCACATGTTAATAAAAACGCTTTTTTATGTAAACTACTGCCCTAATAACAATTACACTTACATATTTACAATCACAGCAGTAAGGCCGGTATAGAGATGGAATTATCTCTATACCCAATATCCTGCTGACAGAATCCCTTTAAAGAGAACCAAATCAAAATTTTAACGTTTTGGTATCACACCCCTGCTTTATTGCATGCTATTAACCCTGCAATACCGGATATCTGTTGGAGTTGTTCCCTCCCTGGTGCCACCTTATTCCATATTTTCTGGTCATGTCCGGCTCTGACAACATATTGGAGACAAGTGAGAGATGTGATACAGATCATTTTAAATACTGTACTTCCTAATCACCCGTCTATTTTCTTACTGAATCTGTTCCCGCCTCCTGTATGGGGACGGGGTGCCAGGCTGCTCCTTCATATACTGACTGCTGTAAAGTGTCTCATTGCACTGTTTTGGAAGAGACCTTCCCCACCTACAACCTTGGATCTTGTGGCCCGGATTCGAGAGATTAGGACGCTGGAATACCCAGTCGCTCTCCAACATAATACAATACCCAGCAGGAGCGTAGCTAACGGCTCATGGGCCCTGGTGCAAGAGTTCTTTTTGGGCCCTCCTTTCCTCAGTGCTTTGTGTGTCTTCTTATGCGGCACAAGGGTCTTTGGGCCCCCTCAGGCTCCTGGGCCCGGTAGCGACTGCTACCTCCGCACCGCCTATAGCTAGGCCCCTGGTACCCAGATTCTTGGAGTGCTGGCACATATGGGACTTACGAGAACACCTGTCAAATTGAAGGACTCGGAGAGACATTCAGTTTCATGTTGAATACTTTTATTGTCTTATGAGTTTATTGTCACAAAAATGTGAAATACACTTAACTTGTAAAAATGTAAAAAAAATATACATGGAAAAAAAAACAAAAAACAAAAAAAAACAATGTGCTATTAGTATTAAATACTATGTAGTGGAATGAAATTAGGTACGTGCAAAATACGTGTTGGGGCTGTTTGATGCCATTGATTCATCTGTATAGTCTGTACACAGCAGAGATATTTCTCTTCACCCGTTCCCAATAATTGGCCTGAAAATCATTTGGGCCCTCAAGCTAATTTCAGATGAGTATGTCCACTTCAGTGGAAGAGCAATTTCTTTATGGACACTTTTCCTGTGACATAAGCTCACGGCTGATTTATAATTATGTGCGTTTCTGCCCAACCTCCGCAGTGATGATTCATACTCACATAATGCCGTCACTGCAAAGTTTCTATTACTAGCTGCATAAGTCCTGGTTACAGTACATACGTGCAGCTAGTAATAAGCATTACTAAACTATCTGCACTGATGTCTGATAGTTTACCCCGTAGGATCTCTGCTCCGTACATATAGAGTGCTCTGATCAGGCGAGTGCAGGAGCTGCGCCCACTCGATCGGCAGCAGGGGTCAATTTTTACTGACAGCCAAGCCCCTGCTGTATACGACTGCATTGGCTTGCTTATTAACCCTCTGTATGCTGTGGTCAGCCCTGACCACGGCATGCACAGGGTTTGTGGAGGGTATGGGCACCCTCCCTCACCCGGCTGCACTGACGGGGACCCGATGGCAGGAACAGCAGCCCAATGCCTTAGACAGGCATCAGGGCTTGCCTCCTATGGAAGTCTATGAGTTCCAGCCCACCCACAGGATGTATTGTAGTGCATTGCAGAGGGAATCAGACCCCCAAAAGTTAAAAAAAGGGTTTTTCATAATTAAAAAAAAGTATCAAGTAAAAAAAAAAGAAGAAATAAAAACAGACATATTAGCTATCACTGCGCCCGTATTGACCACACAAAAACAAGATTTTTTTTCTTTTTTAAAAAATGCTTTTACTCTGTAAAACTTAACAAAAATAAAAAAAATAGACATGTTAGGTATTCCCGTGTCTGTAACGACCAGCTCTATCACATGATGTACCCCCTCAGGTGAATGCCGTAAAAAAAAAAAATTTGTGCCAAATCCTTGCCCCAAAAATTCTAAAATTGAACGATCAATAAACCATATGTAATCAAAAATTGTACCAATAAAAAAGGTCAACTCTTCCTGCAAATAACAAGCCCCCACACAAGACGATCGGCAGAAAAATAAAAAAAGGAGACACAAAAACATGATTTTTTTTTTCAACAATGCTTTATTATGTAAAACTGAAAGTCTGAAACAAAAAAATGTAAAAGAAAACATTTTGTATTGTCACATCTATAACAACCTGTTCTATAAAAATAAAACCTCATCTATCCTGTCAGTTGAATGCTATAAAAAATAAATAAAAACTGTGCCATTTTTTTTTTTACCTTGTTGCACAAAAAGCGTAATGATGGCTGTCGGCTGAATTAACAGGGTTTTCTGGGATCTTCAGGATAGGTCATCAATATCAGATCGGCGTGGGTCTGACACCCGGCACTCCTGTAGATCAGCTGAGAAGAGAAGGCCATGATCTGTGTGAGCGCAGCCTTCCCTTCATTGTTTACAAGCTCGCCTTCGACATCGCAGCGGTGAGCAGGTGTAATTACAAGCCGTCCCATTCACTTCCATGGGACGGATATTCACTTCTATGGGACGGCTTCTTGTAATTACACCGGCTTGCTGCTGCGATGTCGACGGTGAGCAGGTAAACAATAAAGGGAAGGCTGCGCTCGCATGGAGTAAATCCTACCCAAGGAGTTCCAAGAAATGATGACCCATGGGGAATACAAGTATTTACTAAAACAGATACGTCAGGAGCGGTGACAGATATGTTTTAAGGTCTCATGCACACAACCATTTTTTTTTTCTGCTCCCGATCCGATTTTTTGCAAACTGTTGTCAGACCCATTCATTTCAATTCCCTCTTCCATCCTGCAGAAAAATAGAACATGTCCTACTGCAGTCCATTTTGCAAACAAAAGTAAGCATTTTGACAACGGGCTCACGGAAATTGTGGGGTGCACAATGTCGGTAAAAAACAGGGGGAGGAGAGGGAAGAACTTTCTGACGGGAAGGTGAGCTGGGGGCATGCTTCTCTCCACCCTCAATCAGCCACAGGGAGCCAAGTCTGCAGGCTCTAGTGACTGACTGGGGGTGAGAGAAGCCTCAGTCAGTTGCTGCAGCTCACGCTCAGACAGCACAATGCTGCTATTTGAGTGTGAGCTACTGAAAGGGTGGACATCCCCGTGTCTGTCCGGGCCCTGCGCCAGACGGAGGACAGGGAGCTTTAAAGCCGGACTGTCCGGCCTAAAACTGGACGTTTGGCCACCCTAGTTCTGCTTCATCATAGAATCAAAACAACAAAAATAATGGAAGTGCCAGATCCGGCACATAACCAAAACCAACAGAGCTGAATAGACCCCACTGACTATAATGGGGTCCGTTGAGTTGTCCACTTTTTTACCGTAAAAAAAAATATATATTCTTGCAGGCACACTTTCTGTGCTGCTGTTTTGGCAGAATATTTTATCTGCAGATATTAACAAGCCCTTACAATTTAATAAAATGCATAAAATGTACTATACAAAAATGAAATCTAAACATTCATAACCAACGTAGTAATGTGAAGAATCCCGAATTTGTGTTCCCCTTGCAAATAACCTAACACAGCGGCCTTTGAATGTGATCTTATTTTTGGCTTTAAAAAGAAAATGTATGCAGGAAATACTAAAGATGATCGCTCAGCCTGACTCCTCTTGAGAATGGTTCTGTTAAATTGTTTTCATTATGCAAAAACAGCCAGAAGAAGGAGGATTATCATCGTAAACCTCTTTGCATAATGGACAATAGGTCTTGACTAGAGTTGATCGAATCCTAAAAGATTCGGGGATTCGGTATTCGGCCCGAATTTTCCGCGGGATTCGTGGGTTCGAGCCGAATCACGAATCCCATTAAAGTCTATGGGAGACCCGAATATTTTTGCAGGGGCCAAAGGTTCTGCACAGTGAAGTTTGCCCCAACATGTGAAAACCTCAGAAAAAGATGGAAACACCTTGGAAACGGATAGGAAGCACCAGGGGCAGCATGTAGGGATGCCTCTGAGGCTCCCTAATTGCACCATTTTTTCTAAATCTGGCCAATAGTCTGGTGATGACCCCAAGGCAATTTTCAGGGACACGGTAATGGTGGCCCACTTAAAAATGCTGCCTGACAACCTGGCGGTGAACCCCTGATTGTCTGTCTTTCAATAAGATTGCAGTGTAAAGCATGGTGGTGAGCCTCAGTATGACTTTTTGGATGGAGATTGCATGTGGTCACGTACTCCCTGGAACCCCATAGTCACCCCTTCTCTGATGTGCTACCCCAGAACATTCTCTGCCCCAATTTGCAAGACCTTTTGCAGTCTCAGTGTGCTGACAGTGTGGATTTACCAGTGTTGTCTGAGGAGGTGGTGGACAATGGCGAGACACAGGTGTCGGGGGGTGAGGTAGTTGAAAGTAGTGTTGCACGATATATCGAAAACTCGGTACGGTTTCGGTACCTAGTGCGGTACCGAAGCTCGATACCGAGTTTTCTTGCCGTCCGATACATAGAACATGGTGAGTGCATCACTTTAATGCGATTGCCATGTTCTAATATCTGCCGCGCTGCCAGGGCTGGATTATAATTGGAGCACCTGGAGCTACTGCTCCAGGCCCCTGCCCCAATGATTTCATGGGGGGCCCGCGCCCCCCTCAGACCTCAGATCAGCCCACCCAGCCACTTTAAAAAAAGCATACTTACCTGTTCTGGCCGCCGCTGTCCTCAGGTTCCGCGCTCCACTGTGTTCCCCGCCGGCGCGCACTATCACCTGACGCAGCGTCTGAGGGGGGCACAAGACGCTGACCTGAGGTCTGATGGGGGCACAAGACGCTGACCTGAGGTCTGATGGGGGCACATGGGGGCACATTGTGTTGATCTGAGGTCTGAGGGGGGCCACAAGACGCTGACCTGAGGTCTGATGGGGGCACATTGTGTTGATCTGAGGTCTGATGGGGGCACAAGACGCTGACCTGAGGTCTGATGGAGGCACAAGACGCTGACCTGAGGTCTGATGGGGGCACAAGACGCTGACCTGAGGTCTGATGGGGCACAAGACGCTGACCTGAGGTCTGATGGGGGCACATTGTGTTGATCTGAGGTCTGATGGGGGCACAAGACGCTGACCTGAGGTCTGATGGGGGCACAAGACGCTGACCTGAGGTCTGATGGGGCACAAGACGCTGACCTGAGGTCTGATGGGGGCACAAGACGCTGACCTGAGGTCTGATGGAGGAACAAGACGCTGACCTGAGCTCTGATGGGGGCACATTGTGTTGATCTGAGGTCTGATGGGGGCACAAGACGCTGATCTGAGGTCTGATGGGGGCACAAGACGCTGACCTGAGGTCTGATGGGGGAAGAAGACGCTGATTTGAGGTCTAATGGGGGCACAATGTGTTGATCTGAGGTTTATTATCCCTGTACTGTGACATCACTGTGTTTATTATCCCTGTACGGTAACATCACTGTGTTTATTATCTCTGTACTGTGACATCACTGTGTTTATTATCCCTGTACAGTGACATCACTGTGTGTATTATCCCAGTACTGTGACATCACTGTGTTTATTATCCCTGTACTGTGACATCACTGTGTTTATTATCTCTGTACTGTGACATCACTGTGTTTATTATCCCTGTACGGTGACATCACTGTGTTTATTATCTCTGTACTGTGACATCACTGTGTTTATTATCTCTGTACTGTGACATCACTGTGTTTATTATCCCTGTACGGTGACATCACAGTGTTTATTATCCCTGTACAGTGACATCACTGTGTTTATTATCCCTGTACAGTGACATCGCTGTGTGTATTATCCCAGTGCAGGAAGAGGTAAGTGGTCTGTGTTTGTGTGTTTGTTTTCTATTTTTCAGGGTCGTGAATGCAGAGGACTACGTCGGATTCGGTGGACTACGTCGGACCAGCTTTTTTTTTTTTTTTTTTTTTTTTAATAAAATGGTCAAACAGGGGTCTGGGGGAGTGTTTATTTCAATAAAATGTTTTATACTTGTGTGTGTGTGTATTTTTTTTTACAATACTACAGTTTTAGTAATCACAGCTATCTATTACCCCGGCACCCACCGCCACCAGGGGTGCCGGGAAGAGCTGGGTACCCGCAGGACCGGACCTTCTAAATTGAGGGTCTGGCTCTGGGGCGGCTGCAGGCTGGTACCATTAGGCTGGGAAGGGCCAATAACCGTGTCCCTTCCCACCCTGGTAGTGCCAGGCTGCCGCTGCTGGTTGTATCTGGCTGGCGAAGGAAAAAGGGGGGGACCCCACGCCATTTTTTACAAAAATAATTAAATAATTAAAAAAAAAATGGCGTGGGGTCCCCCCTTTTTTCCTTCGCCAGCCAGATACAACCAGCAGCAGCAGCCTGGCACTACCAGGGTCGGAAGGGACACGGTTATTGGCCCTTCCCAGCCTAATGGTACCAGCCTGCAGCCGCCCCAGAGCCAGACCCTCAATTTAGAAGGTCCGGTCCTGCGGGTACCCGGCTCTTCCCGGCACCCCTGGTGGTGGTGGGTGCCGAGGTAATAGATGTTGGGGTTAGTGCTGGCCTGCCATACCGGCAAGCACTAAGCCCAGTATTAGTAATCAGGGCCGTCTGTAGATAGCCATAATTACTAAAACTGTAGTATTGTAAAAAAAAATACACACACACAAGTATAAAACATTTTATTGAAATAAACACTCCCCCAGACCCCTGTTTGACCATTTTATTAAAAAAAAAAAAAAAAAAACCTGGTCCGACGTAGTCCACCGAATCCGACGTAGTCCTCTGCATTCACGACCCTGAAAAATAGAAAACAAACACACAAACACAGACCACTTACCTCTTCCTGCACTGGGATAATACACACAGCGATGTCACTGTACAGGGATAATAAACACAGTGATGTCACTGTACAGGGATAATAAACACTGTGATGTCACAGTACAGAGATAATAAACACAGTGATGTCACTATACAGGGATAATATACACTGTGATGTCACAGTACAGAGATAATAAACACAGTGATGTCACTGTACAGAGATAATAAACACTGTGATGTCACAGTACAGAGATAATAAACACAGTGATGTCACAGTACAGAGATAATAAACACAGTGATGTCACTGTACAGGGATAATAAACACAGTGATGTCACTGTACAGGGATAATAAACACAGTGATGTCACAGTACAGAGATAATAAACACAGTGATGTCACCGTACAGGGATAATAAACACAGTGATGTCACAGTACAGGGATCGGCGTCTCGTGCCCCCATCAGACCTCAGGTCGGCGTCTCGTGCCCCCATCAGACCTCAGGTCGGCGTCTCGTGCCCCCATCAGACCTCAGGTCGGCGTCTTGTGCCCCCATCAGACCTCAGGTCAGCGTCTTGTGCCCCATCAGACCTCAGATCAGGGTCTCCCCCCCCCCCCCCTCAGACCTCAGATCAGCCCACCCAGCCACTTAAAAAAGCATACTTACCTGCCCTGCCGCGCTGCCGCTGCCATCAGGTTCCGCGCTCCACTGTCTTCCCTGCCGGCGAGCACTATGACCTGACGCTGCGTCAGGTCATAGTGCGCGCCGGAAGGGAAGACAGTGGAGCGTGGGAGCCGAGGACAGCGGCAGCGCGTCAGGACAGGTAAGTATGCTTTTTTTAAGTGGCTGGGTGGCTTGGGGCCTACCGGAGGATCCTCCGGTCCTCTGGTGGGCCAGTCCGACACTGTGCAGGTCCCTACCTTATGTAAATTTAGGTCACGTCACTGCCAGCCAATCACTGCTGGGGAGGTATAGGGGCTGTTACATCACAGCAGGCGTTCCCACAGGCTTCCCTTTGATGCTGATTGGCTGAAAAAACCGGGCATTTCAAACTTGCAGTGACGCACGAATAATCACGAGTCCGCGCTGCCTCGGGATGCCGAGCCGAAGCGGGCAATATTCGTGCGAATCACGAATATTGCCGCTTCGATTCGCTCATCACTAGTCTTGACAAATAAGGTGATCCAGTTCAGTTCTCCTCCAGCATGAATCAGAAAACACTGGAGGATAACAGAAGCCAGAACTGATCCCATCGTTTTCTATGTGATAGTCCTAATACATCTAGTGCAGGGATGCTCAACCTACGGCCCTCCAGCTGTTGCAAAACTACAACTCCCTGCATGCCCTAATAGCCGTAGGCTGTTCAAGCATGCTGGGAGTTGTAGTTTTGCAACAACTGCATACCTCCCAAGTGTCCCTCTTTTGGAGGGACAGTCCCTCTTTTTGACCCAAGTCCCTCCGTCCCTCTTTTATCCTTAAATGTCCCTCTTTTTTACCTGGAGGATTAATGCATAACTGTGCATTAATAAATGTACTAAATTGCTCCTTACTAAAGTTTCTGTATGGTTTCTACCTATAAATTAGACCAGAACTTCATAATTTGGTTCAATTTGGACCTTAAAATATCTATAATCTGATGATTTATGTGCTAATGTTTATATGGACAATGAAGTGCAAGAAAAATATTGCCTCAGGGGCTCCAGTAATTATACTTTGGGCAGAGTTAGAGGCGTGGCCTAGTATAAAAAAACTGCCGTGATGCGCGCCGCACACATTGTCCCTCTGTGCAATTTTCAAAAGTTGGGAGGTATGCAACTAGAGGGCCGAAAGTTGGGCATCCCTGATCTAGTGCATCAGTTGTGATGGCGGATGTCAAATAGTGGCGGACAGAAAAAACGCTGCATGTTCAGTTTTTCTGTCTGGGGCTATCAGTTGGATTTGTGCAGTGAAGTGTAGTGCACATTTATCAGTTATGTCAGGCTCCCAGCCTAAAATAGTTGGCTGGACACAACTGATATATATGAAGTTGGCCTAAAAATCCCAGACCTAAGTGTCAATTCACACTTACTGTACTTGTGTAACGCTGTAAACCTCACCAATTTACTGAGCTGCACAAAACATAGGACTAAAATGATTAAGTACCTAAATATATTTTAATAATTTTGGACGTTTTTGTGGTAACTTTAGCTATCTTGTGCCACATTGTAACTGAACGACTGCAACCTACATGAAAAAGTAACGAAATGAGTATCATTTTTTACATACTATAAGATGATCCCACAAACAAGGCTATTTTGGAATCATTCTGCAAAATAATGAGAAAGCCAACGGCGACCATTTTCTCGTAGCGCAGGATCACTGCAATATGGGCGAGCAGACCCAGCCAATATGGCTCCTACAGGAGACAAAGACGTAAAACGCAGCTCCTTCTCTACACTCCAACTGTACGTAGCGGTCCGCCAGCACAGAGACGTGACGTCACGAGGCTGGACACGCCCTCCTTGGGATAGCTTGGGTTGACTCTCCGTATGAGGGGCGGGGCTTGTTCGTTTTGTCATTCTATGGGCGGAGACTGCGGCCAGTCTTCCCTCAGACCACTCTGGAAGGGGCCCCAGGTATGCGGCTCTTTGCAGGGCCCCCAGGGTTCGTAGTATCTGGTGGCCGGGTGACGTTGTGGTGGGTATTAGGCTTAGCCCGGTGCAGAATGAGAGGGGCTGCATGCGCACACTAGCCCTCCCTGCAGGTTGACCCGAGGGGCATAAGCACATCTGGCAGGCTGTTAATATGTAAGAGGCTGGAGTGCAGCAGCCATATATTAATCTGACCCCAGCACATATTAACATGCTGGATTGTGAATTACTCATTAATGCGGTGACTTGTGTTAATATTGTCCTTTCTGTACTCTTGCAGGGACTTGAGAATGGACCCTCGACAATGCTAGGGTTACCATGGGCAGCGCCGCTCTCCGCTGTTTCTGCTATGGGTGCCTCTTCACCTCTGTGACCTGGACACTTCTGCTCTTTATTTATTTCAACTTCAGCGAAGAGAGCCAAGGCGTCAGACATGTGTCCGTCAAGGGGCTGGAACCGTACAAACCCTTCCCCAAGAAAATGTACCCCCGCTTGTCCCGGGAATCAGTCGGGATGGATTGGGATGGATCCAACAAGGGACGTGCGGGAGATCAGCTAGGAAATCACATAGGAAACATGGAAACCAATGGGAATTTCTCCCCAGAAATGGGTAAGAACTGGCAACAATGTATCGGGGATGTTTACAGAGTCTTCTGTGTTGCAAGTGATTATAAAGCATTTCACTGTTAGGGAAATAGAGGGTTAATAGTTCCTACATCAGTAGTAATGTAGTCTTTGTCAAAATGTGGTCCCTAAGGACTTATGTCAGGGACTGGTTGAGAGACCAGAGGTATGTACTTTCCTCTCTATGCACGTAGCTCACATGGCCACTTACATGCTTGTGGACATGTCCCAGTGTTCCCCTCATCATCTCCCTATTTTTATTGACTGGATTAGAAATTTGGAGCACAACGGGGGTGTCTTTTACTCACTTCTGCTTTTTGAATTCCTCTTTATTGAATATACAGTAAAGACGCCTTCACACAGCAAAAAAAAATCAAGAACAGGAGCAAATCTTACCCCTATCTCTGTGTAGGCTTCACTCCTGATTTTGGCTCACAATCACTGATCAAACACTGAAAAAACACTGATGGTGTGAAATCGGCCCTACTATGGATGAATCTTGGAAATCCTGTAGTCCACTATTGCCTATGCATGATGAATACTTACCAGATCTGGATTATGTTTTGTCTTTGTAGTCACTTAAAGAGGCTCTGTCACTAGGTTTTAACCTATGTATTTAAATACATAGGTTAAAACCCCTTAACTTGTACAGTTATATCATACCTTTATTGCAGAGTACAGCGCAGCGGTTGTGCTGAAAAACCAACTTAAAACTCTATGCTAATGAGCCTTCGGAGCACGAGCCCGAGGCTCTCCCCCATGCCGACGTCCACGCCCCTCTGGAATTAGATTGATAGCGCTAGACCGTTTGGTCTAGCGCTGAAATCCGGCGCCTGCGCAGTCTGATCGCGCCGGCGCATGCGCAGAAGCGCTTGCAGTGCCGAACACTGCACAGCGCTTGCAGTGCCGAACGCGTGCGCACAAGGATGGAAGTGCTTGCAGTGTTCGGCACTGCAAGCGCTTCTGCGCATGCGCCGGCGCGATCGGACTGCGCAGGTGCCGGATTTCAGCGCTAGACCAAACGGTCTAGCGCTGTCAATCTAATTCCAGAGGGGCGTGGACGTCGGCATGGGGGAGAGCCTCGGGCCCCGGGGGGCGGTGAAGAAGCGGTGCTTAGGAAGAAAGAGCCCGCCCCCCGGTGCTCCGAAGGCTCATTAGCATAGAGTTTTAAGTTGGTTTTTCAGCACAACCGCTGCGCTGTACTCTGCAATAAAGGTATGATATAACTGTACTAGTTAAGGGGTTTTAACCTATGTATTTAAATACATAGGTTAAAACCTAGTGACAGAGCCTCTTTAACACCACAATATTAGTGAATTCACTGTGTAGCTGATGTTACATACAAGGGAATCAGGAAGGAAAGTTTAAAGCGGCTGTGCACCTTTTGCAGGGGATTTTGGTACCCCCCCCCCCTTGGGCAGACCTTTGAAGGGAAACATAACAACTGTCCCCAGACTTGGCTGCTCCTTTTTGACACCACTGCAGCCAATCAATGTCCGCGGTGGTGACATGCTCCCCTTGCGTCTCGTGATCGTTTCACATGGGGGGAGTAGGTCGCGATGTGGCCAGCGATTGGCTGCATCGACGTGAAAACGGAAGTTTACACCCTGAGAGCGCTGCGGAGTAGCTGAGGCCGGGGAGAGAAGAAGCGGAGAGCCAGCGCCTGGAAGCAGGTCTGCCTAAGGCTACATTCATATGACCGTATGAATGAGTCTGCATCCGTTCTACTGTTTTGCGTAACGGGTGTGGAGCCATTCATTTCAATGGGGCCGCAAAAGATGCGGACAGCACATCATCCGTAGTTCAGTTCTGCCGCAAAAAAAAAATTCCTATTCTTGTCCGCAATTGCAGGCATTTCTATGGTAGCAGCAGCTGTGTGCGGTCCGCAAATTGTGGAACACACATAGCCGGTATCCGTGTTTTGCAGATCCGCAAAACGCTACGGTCATGTGAATGTAGCCTAAGAGGGGGAAGGAAGGTGGTGGTGTCTGCAAACCTTACCCCCCCTCCCCACAACCCCTTTAAGGACTAGTGAAGTTGGTTTGCGGTTCCTCGGTATAAGGGCTCATGCACATGAACGTATTTTCTTTCCGTGTCCTTTCCGTGTTTTTTTTTTGCGGACCGTATGCGGAACCATTCATTTCAATGGGTCCACAAAAAAAACGGAAGGTACTCCGCGTGCGTTCCGTTTCCATATGTTCGTTCCGCAAAAAAATAGAGCATGTCCTATTACTGTCCGCCTTATAGACAAGTATAGGACTGTTCTATTAGGGTCCAACTGTTCTGTTCCACAAAATATGGAATGCGCACGGATGTCATCTGTATTTTCTGTGGATCCGTCTTTGCAGATCCGTTTTTTCATACGGCTATGTGTATGAGGCCTAAGGCAGGTTTAGAGGAGATGTGTACACCCGGGGGATGAGCGGTTTGTGATAATCTGGGATACATGGAAGTAAGATCAGTTAGCGTTGCCTGTGTTTTGGTGAGATTAGAAGCCGTCAGCACCGCTGGCAGTCGTCCTAGTCACAGCTAATCTGCCACCGAGAACTTGGCATGACATAAATAAGTTCAGTCATACCTGGGTTGTAGCTCCGGAAATACTCTGCCTGCGTCCATGCCAGCTACTGATACCTGAACTTCTGGTCTGAATTTCACGTCTCTGCACTTAATTAAGAACTACTACATTTACCGTGTATTCACCGTTCTGTTTTTTACACATTTCTTCCTTCATGTGATCAAGAACAGGGGTCATTGGTGCTTTATGGGGGCGTGACATCTGGACAGTGCAGGGGCAATGTATTATGAGACCAAGAAATACTGTTTCTCTGTAATTTTGGGTGGTTTTACCATCATGTTGAGTCCACCAAGGTGGAGGCGTTCTTTGCATTGTTTCTCCGCTCTGGCTCTTTTAGGTAAACAATGATTAGGGAACAACGAAGAGATGTTCCAGTTCTGGACTGATAGATGCCGGTCCCGTCTCCCCTCTTTCTTTAGAATGGGGCCCTGTTTGCCGGTTGCAGTGTATGGACAGGTGACTGCGCATGCGCAGCTTTCTCCATTCACTTCTGTGGGAGTTATAAGGATGGCTCAAAAACTCTCATATCAATGGAGAGAGCCATGTATGTGCCACCACCATGCCATATGCTGCAGTTGGCAAACAGGGCCCCACTCTAAAGATAGAGACCCACGTCTATAGGACTTTTATAGCATATCTTGTGGAGAGGGGAATGACTCTTTCAGTCCATTGACCCTTAGCATTCATGGAAAGGGATATCCAGGTGAGACCGCCCCTTTAAGTCACATCAAGTCAGGATTGAATTCTAGCTATAGTTGGCTAAAAACGAAATGATTGGCTGTGCCCTATACAAAGATGGCAAGTTTTATAGGTCAAGTTAACCCTGGCTGGCCTCTCAGGACCCAGGGCCAGAAACAGAGGAACTGCTAAGGAGGTTGTACCGAGAGTGTAACGTTCCCCACAGCCTTTCATGAGCCGCATGGGATTACTCCTGAGGCCTCTTTCACGCGAGCAAGTTTTCCTCGCGGGTTTCAATGGGTCTGTGCAGAATCACATCATGTTCTATATTCTGCATCCCCCCCCCCCCCAGTCCTGGCCCCATAGAAGTGAATGGGACTTCAGTGAAAAACGCATTGTATGCGGATGTGTTTTTCACTTATGGTTGTTAGGAAATGTTGTTTCATAACTTATTGCAAAAAACTGAAACACAACACAATCACAGACAAAACTGACAGAACTTGCTTGCAAAATGGTGAGAGTTTCACTGAACGCATCCTGAGCCAATCTGTATAGTTCAGCATGTTTCTGTCTGGCTCCACCTCAGGGAGCAGTTTCCTCAATATCATTATAGTGAATTGTTATCTCTGCAGTTCTCTCATACATTTTTGATAAGCTGCTAGGTCCCTGGATACACCACCGTCTTCATCGGTTTACCATAACTAAGAGCTGTAGGGCTTATTCACATGGTGTATAGTAAGGATACCTTTTTTTGTCATGACTTGTGGCAAAAACATTATCTGACAGGACTGTATAAATAAGTCAGGCTTTAATCACGTGGTCATATGGCAGTTTTTGCTGTTCTTTTCACAAAATTATGAAACTAAGGAAACACTGGCCTTGGAAAAGTTCTTGTTAAAGGGTTTCTCCCGGAATTAAGAAAATCAAAATACTGAATTATTACTTTATTATAAATATGTTCCTAAATACCTTTCATTATTTATAATGGCTCGTTTGTCTAAGGAGCAAACATTAGGCGAAACAAAATGGCCGCCGTCCTATTAGTACACACAAAACCTGTCCTTATCACACAGGAGGACAAGTTACTTCACTCAACACTGATGTAAAGAGCTGCCTCATCCTCCTCTCTTCTCTGACTGTCAGGTATTATGATCCTAAATACAGATTAATATGATATTTAGCTGAATCTTTGTGGGAATGGAGGCCATGAGGAGACATGAAGTACAGAGAGAACAGACAAGACAGACTGTGGTAACGGAGACTGCATACAAGTCCTGCTGCTTATTACCCACATCTGCTCATGAACTCCATTCCTACAGAGATTCAGCTAAATATCTTATATATTCAGGATCATAATCCCTGACAAGCAGAGAGAATGAGGCAGCTCTTTACCTCAGTGTTGTGAAGTAACTTGTGCTCCTGTATGATTAGGACAGGTACAGGTACCTGTGTAGGTCTCCCCTAATGTCGTCCAGTAAAGTTGTCATATTGATAGAAACTACCCGTTTAAGTGTATTAGGCAATAGAATCCCTAAATAATTAATATGTTCCTCTACCCATTGGAAATTCAGCAAACATTGGATTTGGCCTCTGGTTTCCGGGGGGACATGGAGAGGTAGAATATTAGATTTAGTTACATTCAATTTGTAATAGGATACCTCCGAGAACTTTTGCAAAAGATCAGAAGCTTCCTGTAGGGAACGGATGGGGTCTGTCAGTGTCAGAATGACATCATCCGCATAAAGGCCTATAACATGTCTCTGGGCACCCACCTGTATTCCAGATATTAGAGTATGGGATCTAAGTAATTCGGCCAGCGGTTCCATGATCAGAGAAAACACTAAAGGGGACAGAGGGCACCCCTGTCTCGTCCCGTTAGTGATGCGGAACGGAGAGGATAGAAAACCAGAGGCCAAGACCCTAGCCGAAGGGGAGGAATAAAGGCACATAATTGCAGTCAGGATATTATCCCTAAAACCAAATTTTTGGAGCACTTGTTCCAGAAACCCCCAATGCACTCTGTCAAAAGCTTTCTCTGCGTCTAATGACACTAGAATTGTGGGGTTTCTGGAAAGCTCTGCAATAAATCCAACATTCGTCTGGTTCCATCCCGACACTGCCGTTTGGCAACAAAGCCAACTTGGTCCGGGTTACCCAAGTCTGGGAGCACATTATTAATACGCTGAGCAAGGATTTTAGCAAATAACTTTATATCAACGTTTAGCAACGAAATAGGGCGGGAGTTAGCAGGCGTGGTAGCAGGTTTTCCAGGCTTAGGCAGGGTTACTATCGTCGCTGCGAGCATCTCAGGAGGCATACAACTTCCTGACATGAACCCGTTAAACAATGTTTCCAACTTAGGGAGCAGAGCAGAGGCAAATACTTTATAGTAATCAGCCGTGTACCCATCCGGCCCTGGTGCCTTGTGTAATTTAGCTGATTTTATAACCTTCCGTATCTCCTCAGAAGATATAGGACGATTGAGCTCTAAAAGGGCCTCCTGAGACACCGAAGGGAGCTGAATCCCCTGTAGGAAGGTAGATATCATATCCAAAGTTGGCTGAGGAGTAGCAGGGTCCTGATTCAGGTTGTACAGAGAGGAGTAGTAGTCTGCGAACGCCTCCGCGATTTTTTGCGGATGAGTAACTACTGAAGAGTTGGCCAGAAGTAAAGAGTCTATCCTAGCAGCAGCAGCCCTCTTGTTCAATCGCCTAGCTAATAAAGCACCCGCCCTGTCCCCCAAATGGTAATAGTTAGCTTTAAGTTTCCGCATGGCATGTTCATGTTTATAAAGCAGCAGCGCCCTCAATTGGAGCCTCAAAGATAGAAGCTGTTGCTGTGTGGGATTATCTGGAGATGCTTTAAATTTAGCCTCCAGTGCATCTATATTGGATGTTAGAGAAGCTAGTTGGTGTTCCCTATGTCTTTTAAGTCTTGCAGCTTCTTGTAGTAAGAGCCCTCTCATATATGCTTTGTGTGAGCACCATAGTGTAGACATGGAGACTTCTTTATTATCATTGAGTTGAAAGAACTCTCCCATAGCATTGGTTAGCTTATCCACTCTGTCTTTGCTGCGGAGCAAGAAAGGATTCAGTTTCCAATTCAGCCGTGGAGGGCTAGGAAGACCATTTTCCAGCACTATGTAAACTGGTGCGTGGTCTGACCATGTGATGCTCCTATTTTCATTTTCTTAATTCCCGGAGAACCCCTTTAAGGAGTTCTGAGAAGGAATTGTCCAAAGGAAGCACACTCAAAACCAGTGGAAATACTGCAGTTGTTTGGAGCCAGTGTACACCTCCTCTGGAGCCGGCCCAAGAAAAGATAGAGACTAGGGATGAGCGAACTTCTGTTTTCAAGTTTGACGTACAAGGTTCGGGTTATCTAAGAGTTCCGTTATGGATTCCGCTACCACGGACCATAAGTTATAGTCCATGGTCGCGGAATCCATAACGGAATTCTTAGATAAACTGAACCTTGTATGAACTTGAGAACAGAAGTTTGCACATCCCTAATAGAGACCAGTGGTATGTTTCTAGCAGCACTGGCTACTTAGCGCCTGGTAGCATCGGGCAGCACACAGGCTCAGTGGTTATTACTGGTGCCTTGAATTGTTGGGGTCCTGGGTTCAAATCTGACTAAGGACAACATCTGCTTATAGTTTATATGTTTTCCCTGTGTTTGTATGGGTTTCCCCCACATACTAAAGACATATTGATAGGGAACTTAGATTGTGAGCTCCGCTGGTGATGGTGAGTGATGATGACTTGCGGAATATGTCAGCGCTATATAAATAAAATTAAAAAAAAAATTACTCTTGAACCTATTCTACATTAAAAGCAATGACTCTACTGTATGACTTTATTATAGAAGTCAATCAGATATGATGTAAGGGCTATTCCCTCCTTGGACAATTATATGTCCATCGTATGTCCATCTATGGAAAAAACAGGGGTCCTCCAACCCCAGACCTGCACTGCTGCTCAACTCTTTTTATAGCTCCCATGGATGGGGAGGTCCAATGTTGGAGAAGTACCGCTCTCCACAGCATAGGTGTGGTTCCTAGAGGTGGATTTTTCTGGATATGCCGAAATGTACTGGTAGGAATACATTTCGGAGATGGAAAAGTGCAATTCAGTCTCAGTACAATTCCAATTTGTTGGTAATGATACAAAATAGTGTGATTCTATAGACCACCATGGCTGAGCACGTTGGAGTAGGACACACATGTATATGTATACCTACCCATATCCTGAATGGAAATTTGGGATACAACAGACTGGACAAAAAAAAAAATCTCCAAACCTTAAAGGGGTGGGCCACTGTTGGCTACTGTTGACCAATGTGTATATAAGACAACTATATGGCAATTACTAATATCGCCTTTGTTATGTCATGACCATGTGATCAGTCACATGGTTTAGGAGGAGACAGGCTGTTTGTGTGATCCTAACCATGTGACTGATCACATGGTCATGACATCATTGAAGGTCCTTGCAAGCTATGGTGAATGGAGTGTTTCTTCTCTGCCTGGGCCTGTCAATCAACAGAGCCTCTAGGAGCAGGGGTAACACCTAGAGGCCTTATTAGCATAAAATAAAAGTTCATTTTATATAAAAATGGGGGCACCAGTAAATAAAACAGATATATATTTAGAATCAGGTGACATTAGCACATCTCTAATGTCAGCCTGATTCATACCGAAAAAACTGGTGACAGAAACCCTTTAAAGGACCTCTTGGTAAGGGCTCATGCGCACAAACGTATTGCAGCCTGCAAACAGCAGGTCCGTAAAATATGGGTACCGCGGCTGTGTGCACTCTGTTTCACAGATGCGGACCCATTCACTTGAATGGGTCCCCAATTTGGAAGATACGGTGCAAAGGTATGAAGCGGAAGGCCACATAAGCACTGTGGAGCGCTTTCATATCATTTTTGGTCTGTGCCTCTACCCTGCAAACAAATAGCACATGCCAGATCACGGACCCATTCAAGTCTGCATCCGTCAGCACTGGCCATACAGACGGCGCCTGTGTATTGGGGACCAAAATTTGTGGTCCCCAATGCACGGCAGGGGCTGCACACATTCACGTGTATGCGCCCTTACAATGACAGATTACTCAGGATGTTGGAGGACTCCGGTTGTCACCCACTGCCTGCATGGACTTCTATGTGATGACCTGTGGAAAAACTGCACAAAGCCAGAAGAGACACGGTAACTTATAAAATGTAAAACTTTCACTGTTAAATAAAAAAAATCGTGTGAAGAGGAATCGGATTCTTACTGCGGGAGACACCCAGCTTTCCAGTTGCATTCAGCATCCTACTGTAAGTGAAATGATGATGTAGGCAGATGAATCCCTCCCAGTGATTCTGAGCTGTCTGGCTTGTAACTCCGTCCTCTCACAATCTGCCTACGTGTCTCTAAATGGAGTTTTGCAATGATTAATCCCAGTGTAAGTTCTCAATATGGGATTTCTTGCGGTTTGCTGACTTATAGGATTGCTTAATGTGAATCGTTCTACTTCGACAGCTATATGCTAGGTCCATATAAATGCACTCTATTGTTCACTCTAAGTAGTTGCTTCACACGAGGAAATTACTTTAAACTACTGTGCCCATCACAATAACCCTTAAGGGCTCATGCACACGAACATATTTTCTTTTCTTTTCGTTTCTTTTTTTTTTTTTTTTCTGTGGACCGTATGTGAAACCATCCATTTCAGTGGGTCTGCAAAGAAAAACAGAAGTTACTCCATGCACTCCGTTTCCGTATGTCCGTTCCGCAAAAAAATAAGACAGGACTGTTCTATTAGGGGCTAGCCGTTCCGTTCAGCAAAGTACAGAATGCACACAGATGTCGTCTGTATTTTTTGCGGTCGTGTGCATGAGCACTTAAAGGGGTTGTCCAAGAATAAATAACATTTACATGATGCAGGGCATGGTCACCTGCTCCACTGCAGCCAATGACTGGCTTCAGCTGTGACATGCCCACAAGATACACATCACTGCTGAAGCCAAAGGTTGGCTGCAGTGGAGCAGGTGAGCCAGCGTGTTCTGGTCACGTGGTACTATATCCGCGTCATTTTGGGACCAC
Source organism: Rhinella marina (assembly GCA_900303285.1). Lineage (NCBI taxonomy): Eukaryota > Metazoa > Chordata > Amphibia > Anura > Bufonidae > Rhinella > Rhinella marina. The sequence goes on along the minus strand of ONZH01021303.1, from coordinate 219,844 downwards.
AGCACCAACAACGGGTAAGAGAACCTGCTAATAAACATGAATTGGGCATTTTAAACTGTCAGGCATTGGCTCTGATAGTTTAGTAATGTGTAGTGCTAACTACATGTATGGCCGGTTCCCAGCGCATGTGCAGCTAGTAATATACAGTGACCAGAACCTAAAGGCTTGCTCATGGCACATAACTAAGCAAGGCTGCCCTACCAAAAAGAAACAGTTAGAGGACCTGTCGCCTCTCCTGACATGTCTGCTTTAGTAACTGCTCGTATTCACCATGTAATAACAAATCTAGATAATCTTTCCTTATAACTTTGTATTGTGCCGTTCCCCTGTTGCTCCTATTAAAACAGTTTGAGTCATTTGCCAACTGGGGCTGTTATCATTCCGTTGTCAAAGGGGTGTGTCCCTGCGTAGTCTACCCCAACTGGTAACGCCCTATTGTGAATTTACTCATAATCTACTAGTAGGAATAATAGAGGAATGGCACAACATAGTGATCAAATACAATTAAATACAATTCTTTGCTAAACAGTCCTCTTTAGAACTAAAGCTGGCGTGCCGACAATCATAAGGACCTCCTGACTCTCCCTCTAGCAGTGGACGTCAGGGGAGAGAAGGGTCAGGCATATTACATTTCAACATGGGCAATCCTTTTGTTCTTGTGGAGATAAGCCATCACCATAGGAGTCTGGCAGCAGCTTTGTCCCCTGTCCCTGTTGAAAACACATGCATGCTCAGCCAATTTTGCTTGTATATGGGGTAGTTGGGAGAGAGAGCAGCTATCTAATGTGTATGGTCAGCCTAAGAAATGACTGGAATTTTAAAAAGGAAACTTCCGCCAATGGCATTTATCACGTAGAGAAAGTTAATACAAGGCACTTACTAATGTATTGTGATTGTCCATATTGTCTCCTTTATTGGTTTGATTCATTTTTCCATCACATTATACACTGCTCGTTTCCATGGTTACGACCAGCAGCAGTGGGGGTCGTTCTTCCACACTACAGGAAAAAGCAGCGGCCTCTCCGGTGGCTGGGAGCAGACATAGGCACATGCGCAGCAGCTCCCGGTCACCTGGAATCTGCCCTTGGGTATGAGCAGTGTATAATGTGATGGAAAAGTGAATCCAGCCAGCAAAGGAAGCAATATGGACAGTCACAATACATTAGTAAGTGCCTTGTATTAGCTTTCTCTACATGATAACTGCTGTTTAATACAGCTGCTCCTTTTTGTCCCTGCAAGAGTCCAGATTAAGATTGTTTCCTTTGGTGTACACATCCAGTATCTAAGGCTAGAAATTCTAAACTGACTTGTCACACAATAGGAACCTTGCCTAAAACCAAAAATCTGTGTCTCGTTTCCCTTTTTTTTATTTTTCCCCGTTTCTGCTTTACCAGGACTGCTACTTCTTCACATGTCCCTGTGTCTATGGCTTGTCCTCAGTGCACTCTCTGTACCATGTGCGTCTATTCTCCCTTCATCTTTAGTTGCTCATTGAGTTTGCAAAGTGGGCGTTTGCTTTTGCAGGTGACAGATTCTCTCTCGCTCAGTAGTGATTGCTCTTGATATTTTCTATGCTTTCCTATAGGTATGATCTTCAATGAACAAGACCAAGACGTGCGGGATGTCGGCTATCAGAAACATGCCTTCAACATGCTGATCAGCAATAGACTGGGATATCACAGAGACGTTCCAGATACCAGAGATCCAAAGTATGTCCCTAGAGCGAACTTTTGTTATTAGTGGGATAAAGAAAAAATATTCCAAAGGTTATTTTGGTAGTCCCAAAAAAGTGTTGGCGCTGGTAAAAGAACACGTGCAAAATTGCTAAAAAGTGTCTGAATATTTAAGACCAAGATACTCTGGCCGGTGCGGGGCTAACGCGATCCAGATGATAGTTCACCGACTGATAGTCAGCTTTAGAACATGCTGTACAATGACTGATCTTTTTTTCTGGAATTATCATAAGGCAGACAGATGAGATTTTGTCACCCGCAGAGACTTTATCTCTTACCTCTTTTAAATGGTTTTCTCTCACGTATAATAGTTATGCAGCTGCTTATACATAGGCTTTAAGGCTTTAAAGAGGATCTTTCACCACTCCTGACTTGCCTGTTTTTTAATAGCTCCATGCATTCTCCACGTACTAACAATTCTGGAACGTCTAGTCTTATGTCTCTATGTTGTGCCATTCCTTTATTATTTGCACTAGAAGTTATGAATGAATTGCTATTTGCCTTCAGTAAAGGAACAGAGGGGAGGTGACCAGTTTGGGGTGTGTACCTGCACAGACTGACTCTAGCCAATCAGTGCTGCCATGTTCAGACTGAGCCGGTACACACCCTAAACTTGTTACCTCCTCCCTGTTCCCTTACTGAAGACAAATAGCAATTCATTCATAACTTCTAGTGCAAATAATAAAGGAATGGCACAACATAGAGACATAAGAATAGATGTTCCAGACTTGTTATTACATGTGGAATGCATGAAGCTATTAAAACAGGCATGTCAGGAGCGGTGAAAGGTCCTCTTTAAGTTCACAGCAGCAGCATTTCACCTCTTTTAAAGGGGAACTATCTGCTGGCTTGATTTTCCATCTCAGGGTTTGGGGCCACTAAACCATCAATGTGCTGTCTGCCCTGTGCTTTGATCCCCACATGTAAACTTCTGCTTGGGGGACACATTACCACTGTGGCCCATTGTTGGCTGCGGTGGTGCCTGTGACTCGGTCCATGCCGGAAGTTCACATTCAGGGATCGAAGCACAGTCAAGGCAGCAGTGGGGAGCAGGTAAGTATGTATCTCTTCACAGGTAGGGGATATAAAATAAAAGGCAATCCTGGACAGCCCCTTTAAAAGGGGTTCTCTGCGAATTATTTAAAATGGTCACCAGCAACCTGTCCTACAATATGAGCAGGACTGATTGCCACCACTTGCAGATATGCCATCATGGCTGAGCAGCCTGACAGAAACACTTACCAACTTGTAGTATATGCAAGTGCCTGAGCTTAGTGTTTAGTGAGGCCTGGCTCCTCACCCCTAGACAGATCTGCAAGTGCTTCTCACATTCTTGGACAGGTTGCTGACGACCATTTTAAATTCCTGTAGAACCCCTTTAAAGTCTAAAACCCCGTGTTTGAAAATGAAATTTACCGGAACTCTTCCGCGGTGATATCAATTGTGTATGCACTGCACTGATGAGTACACCTCAGTTCATTGTGCATGTACCTAATCAAATGAATGAGAGTGATAATTGGGAGCCCCACTGTTGAGATTCCCAATGATCACTCTCATGGGGATCCTGAGGCCCCCCCTTCCGTTTTGGAGGAGTTTGAATGGTGCAGTGGTCACTCATACTCACTACCGCTCCATTCAGTGTCTATGGGACTGATGGAAAAAGGATAGTGCTGTAGTTGGCTATCTCCGTCAGTCCTAGAGCCCCCTTCAATTATATAGTTATCAGCCATCCCCTGAATAGGTGAGAGTATTGTGGCTCAGTGGTTACTTGGGAGCAGGGGGTTCCAGGACTCAAATCCGACCAAGGGCAACATCTGCATGGAGTTTAGATGTTCTTTTTGTGTTTGCATGTGTTTTGTCCCACATTCCTCAACTATATACTAAATGGTATTAAAGGGGTATTCCGGTAAAGTAACTTAATTTTTGAAAAACTGCATTAAGGCTGCAAGCTGTGACCCAAGCAGAACCCATATCTATACATATGATCAGAGCTTCAATTTACCTTGCAATCCATTAGTTTAGCAACTGTGTGAGCCTGCAACACACTGAGAGTATCATGGCTCCTGATCTTCCCTCATAAAACTACAATCCTCACAATGCCTAGCTTTCCAGCTGTGAGTTTGTGCTTGTTCATGAGTGTTGCTGTTCACTGATTGACTGCCTGACATTCCAGTGCAGACACACCCCCTCTACTCAGTAATCAGCAGCACACTGACATTTAGCTAGAGAATTCATAACGACACACTGAGCATGCTCGACCTAACAAAGGCTCAGAGCTACAGGTCGGTGCCATGGTAACTCATGAGGAAACACAGTGGGTAGTAGGAAGAAACTACTTTACAACCACTAAACGGTAAATATGTGAAACTGACATTATATTAGGTAATTATTGATGATGAATTAGTGTAAAACATAAGTTATATTTATGGTAACCGGAATACCCCTTTAAGAAACTGACCACAAAGGGTGTTGGGAATGAGCACCTATATGGCAGCCGCTGACTTCCCAACTCTGCAACCATCCTGCTCTTTGAGTCCCTTGTGTGAAAAGAGCACACTACAAATATTTGTCATGGGATTACACCATGTACGGTATTTTCCCGAGACAATATTGCACTTATGTGTTATGTAGTGTATCATGTGCTACAAATCAGCTCTTAGTATAATGAACTGTGGGAGTGAAAAAAGATATTTGTGTATTGGGTTCCTTCACCATTTCTCCATAGAGCAACAGCTGAGAGTCACACGGCACATTCCTTCCATATATTCTAACCGCCCTTCAGTATATAATCTATACATCCAGTACAACAGCTGCATCTCAGACAGCTGAGAAGTATTGGGATTTGTCTATTGCATTTTCTGTAGTTGTGTGAGGTTTGTACATAAAGTGTAAAAATCTGGAGACGTTCAGATCTCAGGCTGGCTGCGTCTCAGATATATTTGCTGGTTCAAATTACAGACTTATGTTCCTCTAAGAAGCACCATATGTCCTAATGCAGGATTGCTTATGCCGGATGCAGTCACGACTGGAAAGTATCACCCCTGCCCCAGATTCAGAAGACCTTTATGAATATGGAGTATGACATTTGTAAATTTCATTAATGGACTCCATCTAAAGTGATAATAAAAAAGTTTTGTTGGTGATTTTTTGACATGCACTGACTGATTTAGCAATATCATGTTTATATTGGCAGGTGTGCTAAAAAAATGTACCCCACGGATTTGCCCCTCGCCAGCATTGTCATTTGTTTCTACAATGAAGGCTTTTCTGCTCTTCTGAGAACCGTCCATAGCGTGTTAGACCGTACACCGCCTAATCTTCTACAGGAAGTCGTATTAGTGGATGATAGCAGTGATCTAGGTGAGAACTGCCAAAGTCAGGTGAAATTTAGTTGGAAACCTTCCCTTTCAAATATATATATGTATGTATATATATGTATATTATACACTTTAATGTAACATTCCTTTTATTAAACTTCATTGTATATATAAAATGTTTTTTTTTGGTCAGTATAGACCAGTGATGGCTAATCTCCGTCACTCCATCTGTGGTGAAGCTACGACTCCCAGCATGCATCATTCATTTCTATGGAGTTTTACCACAGCTGGAGTGCCAGACGTTAGCCATCACAGGTCTAGATGGTGTAATAATGGCCCTACATTGCAGTGTGATCCGACAGTCCTTCAGTGTAATCTTGTTGTCTGGCCTGAAGTCCAGTCTTTGCTGATAATCTGGTTGAAATATTCTGTCTAATTATTAATAGAAGTGATGTTCTCCTGACTTTTTTTGGCCGCTGTGTGTGCTTGTTTTCCAGCTGCACAGGCCCCAGAGACACTCAAAGAGAAGCAGCTGCTCAATAGGTGGAGGTCAGTTTTGATGACCACCAATGCGTATGGGAAAATAGTGATTTTGTAGGATCTGGAATGCCTTCGCATTTAGAGGTCAAGCAATACGGCTGCTGTAGAGGTATATGAGTTCTCTGCCTGTGTATGCCTGAATCATACAGATGCATACACAGTACAAAAACTAAATTAATAGAAACAAAGTTGTGGCATACTCCATTGGACTCCCTATGTGCAGATGTACAATACATTCGGAAAGTCTTCAGACCTTTTTCACTTTTTTTTTCACATTTTGTTGTTACAGCCTTGTGTTAAAAGAAAAATAAAAAACCAAGTTTTTCTCCATCAGTTTGCACTCAGTACCCTGTAATGCCAAAGTGAAAAGAGAATGTTCAAACTCTTTTGCAAATTTATTGACAAAGGAAAACTAAAATATTACATTGACATAAGTATTCAGACCCTTTACTCTGGACTTACCGTAGTTGAAGTGCCTTTGGTAACAATTACAGCCTCCTGTCTTGTTGGATATGAAGCCAAAAAGTTTACACACCTAGATTTGGAAATTTTCTGCCATTCTTCTCTGCAGATCCTCTCAAGCTCTGTTAGTAGGATGGGGAACGTCGGTAGGAAGCCATTTTCTAGTCTTTCCAGAGATATTCAATTGGGTTCAAGTGAGCGCTTTGGTTGGGCCACTCAAGGACAGTTCCCTTGCCACTCCTTTGTTGCTTGGCTGTTCGCGTAGGATCATTGTCTCATTGGAAAGTAAATCTTTGGCCCAGTCTGAGGTCCAGACCTCTCTGGATCAGGTTTTCATTTAGAATATCTCTGTACTTTGCTGTACTCGGCTTTCCCTCAACTCTGACCAGTCTCCCTGTCCCAGCCACTGAAAAACACCCCACAGCATAATGCTGCCACCACCATGCTTCACTGTAGGGATGGTATTGGGCAGTGCCTGGTTTCTTCCAAACATAGCACAGTATTGAAGCTAAAAAGTTCAATCTTGGTTTCATCAAACGAGAGAATCCGGTGCTTTTTTTGTAAACTTTCACGTGTCTCTTACTGAGGAGATCTTCTTTCTGACCACACTGCCATAAAGCCCTTATTGGTGGAGTGCTACAGTGATAGTTGACCTTCTTGATGTTTCTACCATCTGCACACAGGACCTTTTGGGTTTTTGGTCACCTCTCTTACCAAAGCCCTTTTCTTCTGACCACTTTGTTTGGTGGGGTGGCCATCTCTAGGAAGAGTCCTGGTTGTTCCAGCTGTCTTCCATTTAAGAATTATGTACAGTCATGGCCAAAAGTTTTGAGAATGATACAAATATTAATTTTTACAAAGTCTACTGCTTCAGTTTTTATAATGGCAATTTGCATATACTCCAGAATGTTATAAAGAGTGATCAGCTTAACAGCAATTACTTGCAAAGTCAGTATTTGCCTAGAAAATGAACTTTATCCCCCAAAACACATTTCAACATCATTGCAGCCCTGCCTTAAAAGGACCAGCTAACATCGTTTCAGTGATTGCTCCATTAACACAGGTGTGGGTGTTGATGAGGACAGGGCTGGAGATCAATCTGTCATGATTAAGTAAGAATGACACCACTGGACACTTTAAAAGGAGGCTGGTGCTTGGCATCATTGTTTCTCTTCTGTTAACCATGGTTATCTCTAAAGAAACACGTGCAGTCATCATTGCACTGCACAAAAATGGCCTAACAGGTAAGAGTATCGCAGCTAGAAAGATTGCACCTCAGTCAACAATCTATCGCATCATCAAGAACTTCAAGGAGAGAGGTTCCATTGTTGCCAAAAAGGCTCCAGGGCGCCCAAGAAAGACCAGCAAGCGCCAGGACCGTCTCTTAAAAGTGTTTCAGCTGCGGGATCGGGCTACCAGCAGTGCAGAGCTTGCTCAGGAATGGCAGCAGGCAGGTGTGAGTGCATCTGCACGCACTGTGAGGCGGAGACTCTTGGAGCAAGGCCTGGTCTCAAGGAGGGCAGCAAAGAAGCCACTTCTCTCCAGAAAAAAACATCAGAGACAGACTGATATTCTGCAAAAGGTACAGGGAGTGGACTGCTGAGGACTGGGGTAAAGTCATTTTCTCTGATGAATCCCCTTTTCGATTGTTTGGGACATCTGGAAAACAGCTTATATTCGGAGAAGACGAGGTGAGCGCTACCACCAGTCTTGTCTCATGCCAACTGTAAAGCATCCTGAAACCATTCATGTGTGGGGTTGCATCTCAGCCAAGGGAATCGGCTCTCTCACAGTCTTGTCTAAAAACACAGCCATGAATAAAGAATGGTACCAGAATGTCCTCCGAGAGCAACTTCTCCCAACCGTCCAAGAGCAGTTTGGCGATCAACAATGCCTTTTCCAGCATGATGGAGCACCTTGCCATAAAGCAAAGGTGATAACTAAATGGCTCAGGGAACAAAACATAGAGATTTTGGGTCCATGGCCTGGAAACTCCCCAGATCTTAATCCCATTGAGAACTTGTGGTCAATCATCAAGAGACGGGTGGACAAACAAAAACCTACAAATTCTGACAAAATGCAAGCATTGATTGTGCAAGAATGGACTGCTATCAGTCAGGATTTGGTCCAGAAGTTGATTGAGAGCATGCCAGGGAGAATTGCAGAGGTCCTGAAGAAGAAGGGTCAACACTGCAAATATTGACTTGCTGCATTAACTCATTCTAACTGTCAATATAAGCTTTTGTTACTCATAATATGATTGCAATTATATTTCTGTATGTGATAAAAACATCTGACAAACACACATAAAAACCAGAGGGCAGCAGATCATGTGAAAATATAATATTTGTGTCATTCTCAAAACTTTTGGCCATGACTGTAGGCTATTGTGCTCTTGGGAACTTTGGGTGGAATAGAATTTTTTTTTTTGTGTACCCTTCTCCTGATCTGTGTCTCCACACAATCCTGTCTCTTAGCTCTACAGGCAGTTTTTTTTTTTTCCTTCTCATAGTTCGGTCTTTGCACTGATATGCATTGTCAGCTGTGGAACCGTATATAGAAAGGGGTTTGTCTTTCCAAATAATTTCCAGTCAACTGAATTTACCACAGGACTCCAGTCAAGGAGTAGAAACCTCTGAAAGATGATCATTAGAAATGGAAGGCACCAGAGCTAAATTTTAAGTGGCATAGTAATTGGTCTGAATATTCATGTCCAGGTGAAATTTCAGTTTTGTTTTTTTTTTAATAAAAATTCAGTGTTCATTTTTTTATTTTAACATAAGACTGCAACATAACAAAATGTGAGAAAAGTGAATGGGTCTGAGGACCTTCTGAATGCACTGTACTCTCAGGCCTGTACAACTCTATGTACTGCCGAATAATCAGTTTTCCAGTGTGAGTCCTTGGAGTGAACTATCTAGAGTCCTGTTGACTCTTGAATTTAATATGCTTTTCAGCCATTAAGATCTCCTCTCAGCAGGAACTCTATTAAACCAGGCATAGAGGAGACAACCTTGGTAATAGCTGTAAAAGCAGCCAGGGGATTGTTTCCCAGTTCTGTAAAATAAAACTAGGCTCTCGGATGCTGGGAAAACACGTTAAGGCAAAATCCTACCGTCTATATTTGTACCTCTTTTTGCCAGGTGATTTGAAGGAGTCGTTAGATGATTACATTAAGGAAAACCTACCCAACAAGGTGAAACTGGTGAGAAACAAACAGAGGGAAGGACTTATCCGTGGAAGAATGGTTGGAGCTTCTCATGCTACTGGTAGGAATCTTAGACCAAACCCGGCAATCGGCTGTTGTCCCCAGGAAAACTGTGGCTGGCCATTCATTTCCTTTTAGCTAACAGCATTCCAGATTAATGGTTCTCCATGTGCTATAAGAATGTGATGGGTCTGCCAGAATGAAAGCTGCTTTCTGTTAATGGCTTTCTGCTCTGGTTAATATGGGGAATTAGAACTGAAGCTAGAATTGAGCTATAGCAGCAATCTAGGTCTTGTTTTAGAAGAATTTGGCTTTCGATACATATACCATACTTGCAACTTTCACCTAAGCCTATGTGGAGGAGAGGAGGCTGCAGGGGGATGAGGAGGCAGCGTGAAGGGAGAGGAGGCTGCAGGGTTACAAAGAGGCTCACAGACCTTCCTCCTGTCCCTGTATAGTTTAAAACCTTACCCTTTCATGTGATCTCCCTTCATATCAGAGAGCATACTTATGCGTTGCATATAAAAGTTGTCTTTAGTTTGTTTCGAAAAAGATGTGAGAAGATGGGGGGGCTTGCTCATCTAAGCAGTCCTTTATGTCTAAACATCTCTCATGCAGCCAGTGACGCACCATAGCCGTACTATTAAATGTAATTGAGCATAAAATAGGGAGATAGCTGCAGCAGAAAAGATGCCCCCAGAGATGTGATAGGGAGAGAACTACAGCAGAAAGGACACACTCTCTGAGCTGGCAGTCTGAAGAGAATCTAGCAGATCAATGGGGAGATCTTTGGATCTATGTGCGGTACAGGGCTGGTTTTAACTTCGTTAGAAAGAAATTGTCATGTACTATATGATGTCTGATGATATTTATTTCTTACGTTAGTCATGACATAACTCTTTTAAGTCTCCCAGACTTAGATTCATAATCTACATTAAAGAGTGACATTTTGGGGAGGGTAATGTAACTATTAACTACAATTCTGCACTGTGTGTGAGTATGTACTGTCTGTGGTTCTGGATAGTTGGGGAAATGTTTATGACTTCAGTAGCTTTTAATGTTCTCATCCTTTCATTGATACTTAATATTCCATTTTACTTCCTTTCAGGGGACGTCCTGGTGTTCCTGGACAGTCACTGTGAGGTTAATGAGATGTGGTTACAGCCGCTGCTCACTCCCATCAAGGAAAATCCCAAGACGGTGGTGTGTCCAGTCATCGACATCATCAGCGCGGACACCTTAATCTACAGCTCGTCCCCTGTTGTGCGAGGTGGATTTAATTGGGGTCTCCACTTTAAGTGGGACCCGGTGCCTCTGTCTGAACTAGGAGGTCCTGATGGATTTACAGCTCCGTTTCGGTAAAAGTTTTTACGTCTGTATGGTCACTGTTCGCACACTACATATTGCAGAGAAATTAGGATATGTTGATGCCATTCAATCCTGACTACTGTTGGCGGCACCTCATCTGACACCCAGCATACAGACTGGAGAATGTCACTTTGTAGAGGAGCTGGTAGAGTAAGAAAGAATGCAGCATGGCGTGCCCTGAAGCTGTACAACACAAGAAGCATTATTATCAGGTCCTTGTCGTTGGTGTCTTTGTCCTCTGTGTCCCAGATTGGAGCGGCCTGGAAGCGCACAGGCCCCGCTCCCACAGGCTGCCAGTCGCTCACATAGCAGCCTTCTGGCAGAGAAGCTTAGTAATGTGAGTTCTTGACCTTGCTCTTTGTATCTGGAATCTGAAGGAATAATTTGACCAAGAAATGGATAGGATTTGATTCCATTAGCTGGATTGTTTATTGGAAAATGTTATGTGGTTTTGTTGGCGGCATATCTGAAGCGCTATAAATTTACTGCTGCAGTATGGAAGTGATTTTTTTTTTTTTTTTTTTTTTTTTAACTTTCCAGAAATGGGCTTTACAAAAAAAAAATACTTCCCAGAAGTCATCAAACACTGGGGGCTGTTCTGTATCCACCTCCAAATATCAATTAAGCTAATAATTATCAGTAGAAACTACAGGAGGGATAAACAGTTGGCACACGTATTTTCCATCACCCGGGTTTTACAGCTGTGCATACCATGGAATGATACAGAAAGTAATGATACCTATACTTTACACACAGGGATTGAAGTGAACCCACACTGTCCATCTGTCAGCAGATTTGTACCTATGACGCTGGCTGACCTGTTACATGTGCGATTGGCAGCTGAAGACATCTGTGTGGGTCCCATATTCATATGTGCCCGCATTGCTGAGAAAAATTAAGTTTTAATGAGCCTCTAAGAGCAATGGGGGCGTTGCCATTACATCTAGAGGCTCCTCTTTTTCTGCAACTGCTGCGCCCTCTACAGGACCAGGCGTGATGACGTTTAGACTGCCCGGACCTGTTAATCAAAGTGGAGAGGGCTCTGCAGTTGCAGAGTCTCTAGGTGTAATGGTAACGCCCCCGTTGCTCTTAGAGGCTCATTTGCATATAATAAAACATCATTTTTCTCAGCAATGCGGGCACATATGAACATGGGACCAACACAGATGTCTTCAGCTGCCAAGTGCACATGTAACAGGTCAGCCAGTGTCATAGGGACAAATCTGCTGACAGATGACCTTTTAAAAAGAGTAGTAGAATTTGGGGCATGTCGCCATTTAGTTTTTTTTTCTCTCATTTACTATAAGACTTCACATTTTCATACAGAAACCTGCGTTATTATCTATGTATAACTCAGACGTTGATACTGAGGAGCATTGCTGGAGGCTTTAACATTGTCCCATCTTTTGATCCAATTACAATCCTTATGTCTTCAATAAAGAGGTTGTATGAGATAAAAAAACATGGCTGCCTCCGTCCACTCTTGTCCACGTGATGTGTCTGGTATTGTAGCTTAGTCCCACGCTCCTGAATGGCTGCAGTACCAGAGGCAGCTCATGGCGAAGAGCAGAACTATTTCCTGAAGCAAGTATTTCAGTCCCTTTAACATTTGGATTCATCATCCTGCTAACATACACTATAAACCCTTTGGGGGTCATTTATCATTTGACGTTGTCTTTGTGCCGGTTTTAAGTGTGCCTGCACCAAATATCTGAAACGGTGCACCTCTATATATTTGGGATGAGTTTAACGTGGTTTACACCTATATAAAAGTACACCAGGGGTTGCCGGACGTAGGCTGCATCTTTTGCAGAATTTGCATGTAGTAAATGAGCTATAAATCCAGGTCTAATCTCCCTTTTAGTCCTTATACATACCATAGATCACCTTAAAAAGTGTCGAGGAACACCAAATATCGCAGCAAACTGCACAATTGCCATGACTTGCAACTTGCAACTACAAAACTGACATGTCTGATTTGATAAATGCCCCCCTTTGTGTATTTGACCTACTGACTTTATGTGCATTGCTTCTTTTGAAGATCTCCTACGATGGCTGGAGGACTTTTCGCAATGGACCGAGAGTATTTTAATACCCTGGGCCAATATGACAGTGGCATGGACATCTGGGGTGGAGAAAATCTGGAGATATCATTTCGGGTAATTGTTAGAAACAGCCTCATTATATAGATAATCCTGTGGTTGATGAGAAGCATAACTGAGAACACTCTCCTGCCGACATCTGTCACCCACTAATCCGCAGTCATTTCTTGTCCTTTTATTGGCATTCACTACATTCACCCTGGATCATTTTGAGTGATCGACAGAATAATTGGCCAGTGTAAATGAGTGTGATGATCAATAGTAAACTGTAAAGCTATGTGATTGTATGGGGAGTTTCCCCCTCGAGAACAGCGAGGATCATTACCAACAGATCCTCGCTGCCAGTCTTTTCTCATCTTTATTCATTTTTTGGAGGCTTGAAAAGTTGTGCCAAGTAAAGACAGAAAGGTCTAGTTGATTTTAACTATACTTCATGTCCTGTTTCAGATCTGGATGTGTGGTGGGAGCCTTCTCATTGTACCTTGCTCCAGGGTTGGGCACATATTCCGGAAAAGACGTCCATATGGATCACCTGGTGGCCATGACACTATGGCTCATAATTCCTTACGACTGGCACATGTATGGATGGATGATTATAAGGTATTTTAGTATTTTAAAAGCTTACTGGTGTCCATTTTCCTCACATCATGAAATTGATCCTCTGCTTTCACTAAGGGCATCACAAGATGATGGTCACCATCTCCTCTAAGGCTGCTGAGAACCTTCCAGTCTGCTCTGACTAGTAAGGGCTCTTTCACACAAGTGGAAGCTGTCTGAGGAATCCGCTGCGTGTAAGGGAGCCAAGCCCTGTGCAGGACAGCAGAGACACGGAACATTAACATGATTGATAATGATCCATGCCTCTCTGTGACCTTTTTACTACAAAATCACAGTGAGATAAAGTTGTCACTGTGATTTTGAAGTGTAAAGATCACAGACAGGCATAAAGCATTATTAATCCAGTTAATGCTCCGTTTCTCTGCTGTCCGTAACAGGGCTTGGCTCTCTTACACGCAGCAGATTCCTCGGATGGCATCCACTCGTGTGAAAGAGCCTAAATGATACAAGAACCAAATCTTGTGTGTCACATAGTAAAGTATAGCAAAGAATTAAGAATGATCCGCAGTGCTGATTTCTAAGGCCTCCTTCTTACATAGTGCTATGTTGTGGTTTTTATGTAGCACTTTTCACTGCTAGAAATCCATGATAATTCAAAAGGGTTGTCCACTTTTTACTATTGATGACCTATCCTCAGGATAGGTCATTCAATATCAGATCGGTGGTGGTCCAACTCCCGGCACCTCCGCTGATAATATGATTGAAGAGAAGGCAGAGCTTATACCACCACAGCTTTCTCTGCTCTGTTTACCTGCTCGCCACAGGTGTGAGCAGGTGTAATTATAAGTATGGAGTCACCATTCACTTCTATAGGACACTTGAACAAATGGAGCTGTCCAGTAGAAGTGAATGGGGACGCCATACTTGTAATTACACCTGCTCACCGCTGCAATTGCTGCGGCAAGCTGGTAAACAGAGAACACAGCGCTCTTATGAGCTCTGCCTTCTCTTAAAACAGCTGATCTGCGGGGGTCCCAGAAGTTTGATCTGATATTAATGACTTATCCTGAGGATAGGTCATCAGTATAGGAAACCGGACAACTCATTAATGAGAAAAAAACGTAAGACAGGGATCTGCTGCATCATGACACAACTACCCTAAAACTGCATGCTCTATTTCCAGCACAGTCACCATAAACCATTTATTTTTCCCTGCACTTCACTGGTCTGTTTCTTAAGCAGTTTGGGGGATAATGTATCATTGAGAAGATATAAATTATTGGTAGTATACATTATAAAGCTCCCTCAGTAGTCACAGCAGTGCTTCCCCTAGTGGTAAATGTTGTATTTAATCCCACCCCATCTACCTCCTCCTGGTCATAGCATGCCCCCTACTTTTCTAGTAGTTACAGCCCTGACACTTGCATACATTACTCACAGTAGTACATCCCCTCATTCTCGCAGATCCACCTCCTGCTCCTCAACAGCACATCTACCCTCACCCCGTAGTCACAGCGAAGCATACATATCACTGCCTGTAGCTTCCATATGAGGAACTTTCTGCATGAGAAGTACGGTAAGAGTCAGGAACCACATAAAACACAAGTGTGACATGCATTAAAGGGGTTGTGCCACCATCAGATGATGTTACTATATAATTCACCTTGAAAGACTAGTTGCATTTGTAATTAACTTTGTTGCACAAATGCTCCATTTTATAGAGATTCTCTCTAGTTCATTAAAATGGTCCCCCTCGGTGTTAAGTCCATATAGGAATGTGCACGTCCCCCTAATAAGGTGGTCACACATGCTCCGTTCTGTCCTTCCTCTGCCACAAGCTGTATCTACTGTTAGAAGTTGTGACAGAAAGGACATGCCCCCGGAGAAAAGGATACACCCCTTGAGCTGAGATAGGAAGAGAGCTTCAGCAGAAAAGACACGACCCGTTCTGTGATAGGGAGAAAGCTGCGTTAAAGGACACGCCCCCTGAACTGTGATAGGTAGTTGTAACAGAAATGACACACCTGTTTCCCAGGCAGCCTGAAAAGAATCTGACAGAGCAATGAATGGGGAGCTCTGGATCCATGTGAGGCACATGGCTGGTTCTAGCTTTGTTAGAAAGAGATTGTCATGTACTATAATACGTCTGTAATTTTTTTTACGTCCGTCATGGCATAACCCCTTTAAGTGTACTCACCCAAAATCTAATTCCAATTTCTTTCTTTTGTGACCAGGAGCAGTATTTTGCCCTCAGACCTGAGCTCAGGAACAGAGACTATGGAGACATCAGTGAACGAGTGGCTTTGAGGAACAGGCTGAACTGCAAGTCCTTTAAGTGGTACCTGGACAATATTTACCCTGAAATGCAAATTTCTGGTCCCAATGCCAAAGCCCAACCACCAGTATTTGTTAATAGAGGCCCGAAACGGCCCAAAATCCTACAACGGGGGAGGGTAAGATGATTGTTTGTGTCAAGCTTTCCATATGTAGCGTTAAAACGGTGAAAAATAGTTATGTAAATAAAGTTACGATGAAACTAGGAAACCTGTCATCAGTTTCACGCTGACCTCACTGGGTAGTCCGTAAAACATGCCGATTTTCAGAGGTCGGTCACTCATGAGCTAAACTAAAGAGCGCTGTATTCTGTTTTCTCCGGAAATCCCATAGAAATGAATGGAGCCACCAGGCGCTTGTGCAGCTAGCCACTCCGTTTATTTCGGGGGGGGATACAGGGCCCAGTGCTCGTGATCGGTGGGGGTGAGCTTACTGATTTATATCATACTTATCAACATTTAAAAAGTCAAAATTGGGATATTTAAGCCCCACCAGGAATACTCCAGAACACTCACTTTGCTGCTAAGCGCCATACTGAAGACAGCCTCATAGACTTTCTATTAAGACTGTCTACAGTCTCACGCTCAGCAAAGAAGAGAAGCAGTGCTTGGCTGAACACTTCTAACCCCTCGTTCTAGTGATCAGTGGGGGTCTCAGTGCTAGGACCCCGCCAATCAACACTTTTGATATTTCTCTGACATATCAAATGGGGATCTGGAGTGAATGCACAGCAGGCTACTATAGCCAAGTGGTAAAGTACAGGGAAGATACACTATACTTGACTGTACTTTATCACTTGGCTATAATAGCCTGCGGTGCATTCACTCCAGACCCCTCCCAGGGGCTTATTAACCTTGTCCTAGAGGGAGGAGGGCAAAGTTATTTACATGGGACTCTATGGGATGGGGAGATATGTTATTTAGACTAGTAATGGTTCCTCTGCATAAATACCCACCTCTTGGGGCATGTTCACACCACAGGTTTTTTTTCTGTTCCCTTAGATGAGGAGAACAAAAATAACAGAAGGTCTGGAGCGGGCACATAACTGACAGGAACGGAGCTGAACAGACTCTATTGACTATGATGGAGTCAGTTCAGTTTCCATTTGGGATGAAAAAAACTCCTGCATGCAAGGCTTTTTGGTCCGGTCTTTTTGACAGAATCTGCCCCAAATGGAGCCTTGAACGTAGATGTGAACAAGCTTGTAACATTGTGTAGGCCTACGTATTATGTATTTGAATTACTGCGGCTGTCATACTCCTCATAAATTATTCTTCTGGAAAAAAATCTAGTGCGACCTCTGCTATGCAGTGATCTGTGTGTACTAACGTGAAAAACAGGCATCGGTCATAGATATTGGGGCAAACATATGTAAAGGGATTGTTCAGTATGATACTACATTTTTGTTCTTTTTTCACTTTTTTTCTTTCATTCAGAATCATTTTCACTATTATCTCTTAATCAGTATTTGTATGCAAATAGGATGGCAATGATAAACATTGGTAACGCACTTTTCTCACGGGAACTCAAAGCGCAGGCATAGTTGTGTGGCTGTGGTGACTCCCTGTAAGTGGCTGCCATCTCGACCCCAACACAAATCTGACCAAGGGCAACATCTACATGAAGTTCTTACATTCTCTCTCTGTTTACAGGGGTTCATTACCACACCCCACGTAACCTACACATAGGTTTATTCTGAAATGAACATGGATCATGAGCCCCAGTGGGGACAGGGAGCGATGACAATTTCTGTGTAGTGATTTTGTAGCCCCGGTCGCGAGTGTATTATATTGAGGCAGTGGTTTTCACTGATTTCAGGGGGCAATATTATGACAGAGAAACCCTCAATGGAAGAGAGCATGCCATTACCCTTGTTTCCAATAGTCTACTATTGCTCCATTTCTGTGACTCCCTTGGGATAGCGTTCTCCTTGATAGCTCTGTTCTACAGATAAGTGGCACATGCCACCTACTGCATGTCTGTGATGAGACAAGCTAGGACTTACTAACAGGCAGCACCGTTATAATCAGCCATGTTTAATTCTGAAGCGCTGTCTTTTCTTTTTCAGCTTATCAACATGCAGACGAACCGGTGTCTTGTGGCCCAGGGCCATCCTAGTCAGAAGGGAGGGCTGGTCGTTGTCAAAGATTGTGACTTTAATGACTCTGACCAGGTAATGGTGCCATTGGTTCAATATTCTATGCATGAGTGTGTTCTGCAGTTTGTACTCTACTAGTTCTAGTAATATACTGTATAATGTGGTGATCAGTAACCATAATGAACAATATGGCAATGTCGTGCAGTGCACCCATGTAAAGAGTATACACAAAGCGAAGTTCGTCAATATGGTGATTACTTCCAGATAGACCATGATATGGACCCTACAAATCTAGCCTGCCACTATTAGATGGGTGTGAAAAACACAAGTCAATGCAAATTGGTTTACGTAAATTAGGACTGAGAAGTAGCAGTGGTGTAGGATAATAACATCTGTGTGACCGTTCCAGGTCTGGACATATAATGAAGAACATGAGCTTATCCTGAGTAATCTGTTGTGCTTGGATATGTCAGAGACTCGATCGTCAGATCCTCCACGACTGATGAAATGTCATGGATCTGGTGGATCGCAACAGTGGGTGTTTGGTGTAAGTATATTCTGGATATTATACTGTATTGTATAATGTACTCCTACGCATTGGCATAGTCACTGGAGTCCAGCTGAGAATCAGAAGGGTGGTTATATCTCACAAATACAGTGACTGGTAAGAAAATTACCTTCACTACAGTTTATATCATGACCTTTCTAACAGCTCAGAGAATAAACATTTTTGTGGGAGTGCTTATTTAAAAGGCCCATGCCTCCTAATACATTGGTCGCATTTGTCGCCACCAGGCTGCTTACCAGGACTGACATGTGCAATACCAGTCATTAGTAAATGCCCCCAGTGTCTTCTGTTAAGTTGGGTCACTTCTTGACTTGGATTGTCATGGGTGTCTTCTTTTATTGACCACATTATCAAAAAAAGGGGTCATTTATAAAAACTAAGGAAAATAGCTTATTTATCCATGGCAGCCAATGTTTCCTGACAGAAAAGTGACAGTTTGCCATCAGAAAAGTTCCAAACATGTCGTCAGTGTGTTTTGTGCCAGTGCAGTGTGTATCTGTGTCCACAGTGATTATACCCTTAGCTAGTTGCCCTGGGAACCTCTCATTAAGCTGGCGGTGGAGATGCGTTGGCTCCGGTATATGGCTGACATTCCAGGAATACTGCAATTTGTGACTAGTTTTATGAGCTATGAGATCGTTTTACTGCTCCTTGTATGAATCCGGAAAATGCCAGATTTAGTAAGAAGTGCATTCTTCCCTCAGAAAAACAACCGCCTCTATCAAGTTTCAGTTGGGCAATGCTTGAAGCTCCTCGACTCCCTCAGTCACAAGGGATACGTGGCCATGGCAATCTGTGACGGGTCACCAGCTCAGCAGTGGCACCTGGACAACTGATACTGGGCACCCAGATGGACCTGTCCACAGAGACTACAGGAATCTATAAGGCGTTACAAGCCGTATGCTGCTATTTTAATATGGGACAGTTTTAAAGAATATATTGTCAATCTCTTAACATGTTGCGCATCTAGGCAGTGGATTAGGTGTAAGCATAGCCAAAACGCTTCCCGCTACTAATGTGCAATTTATGGCAAAATTTTGGCGGGGAGGAGGGAGCAGATTTTAAAACTTGTTTTAAATATAGCCTTTAATCATATTTGATATATAGGAAATTGAGACCATTTTATGCTGTTTTTATTTTTGTTGTTGTTCTCTTTTACTATACAGCATATCGTCAGTATTTTTAGTTGAATTGTGACAAGTTTAGAAACTCTGGAACACCCTGTTACTTTCACAGTGACTTTGCATATGCTTTGCAAGGAAGGCTTGGGCATTTTTTTTTAATATATTGCTGTCTGTATAATTTTATGCTCATTTATGCAACTGGATTTAGAAGAATTTTATCTGGAAAAATTTTTTTTTAAAGAACACTATTAAAATGAAATCTTAAAAGCAGGTTGTCCGCTGTTACTTTTGGTGAATAGAAACTTTTAACTCTTGTTATTTTATTGCGGCATTTTGCAGAAATGATTGTTGTAAATTGGTATGCCGTATCACCATGCAATTTACACTTGCTAGAGATGAATATGCAGCTTTCTGTTTATCATGTTACAGATCACCCATATGGCATTAAGTTTTATATTATGCAGATGTACAGTCATGGCCAAAAGTTTTGAGAATGATACAAATATTAATTTTTACAAAGTCTACTGCTTCAGTTTTTATAATGGCAATTTTCATATACTCCAGAATGTTATAAAGAGTGATCAGCTTAACAGCAATTTCTTGCAAAGTCAATATTTGCCTAGAAAATGAACTTTATCCCCAAAACACATTTCAACATCATTGCAGCCCTGCCTGACCAGCTAACATCGTTTCAGTGATTGCTCCATTAACACAGGTGTGGGTGTTGATGAGGACAGGGCTGGAGATCAATCTGTCATGATTAAGTAAGAATGACACCACTGGACACTTTAAAAGGAGGCTGGTGCTTGGCATCATTGTTTCTCTTCTGTTAACCATGGTTATCTCTAAAGAAACACATGCAGTCATCATTGCACTGCACAAAAATGGCCTAACAGGTAAGAGTATCGCAGCTAGAAAGATTGCACCTCAGTCAACAATCTATCGCATCATCAAGAACTTCAAGGAGAGAGGTTCCATTGTTGCCAAAAAGGCTCCAGGGCGCCCAAGAAAGACAAGCAAGCGCCAGGACCGTCTCTTAAAAGTGTTTCAGCTGCAGGATCGGGCTACCAGCAGTGCAGAGCTTGCTCAGGAATGGCAGCAGGCAGGTGTGAGTGCATCTGCACGGACTGTGAGGCGGAGACTCTTGGAGCAAGGCCTGGTCTCAAGGAGGGCAGCAAAGAAGCCACTTCTCTCCAGAAAAAACATCAGGGACAGACTGATATTCTGCAAAAGGTACAGGGAGTGGACTGCTGAGGACTGGGGTAAAGTCATTTTCTCTGATGAATCCCCTTTTCGATTGTTTGGGACATCTGGAAAACAGCTTATTCGGAGAAGACGAGGTGAGCGCTACCACCAGTCTTGTCTCATGCCAACTGTAAAGCAACTTCTCCCAACCGTCCAAGAGCAGTTTGGCAATCAACAATGCCTTTTCCAGCATGATGGAGCACCTTGCCATAAAGCAAAGGTGATAACTAAATGGCTCAGGGAACAAAACATAGAGATTTTGGGTCCATGGCCTGGGAACTCCCCAGATCTTAATCCCATTGAGAACTTGTGGTCAATCATCAAGAGACGGGTGGACAAACAAAAACCTACAAATTCTGACAAAATGCAAGCATTGACTGTGCAAGAATGGACTGCTATCAGTCAGGATTTGGTCCAGAAGTTGATTGAGAGCATGCCAGGGAGAATTGCAGAGGTCCTGAAGAAGAAGGGTCAACACTGCAAATATTGACTTGCTGCATTAACTCATTCTAACTGTCAATATAAGCTTTTGTTACTCATAATATGATTGCAATTATATTTCTGTATGTGATAAAAACATCTGACAAACACACATAAAAACCAGAGGGCAGCAGATCATGTGAAAATATAATATTTGTGTCATTCTCAAAACTTTTGGCCATGACTGTAGATGTAACTTTTAACTAAATACTCTGGGCACCAATGCAAAGTCTGTAAAAGAACCCCCACCTCCCATGTGTCTGGTGTCTTCTTATATGACAGAGAGGCTGCTTGGCCTCCTCAGATACAAAGCCATGGGTGCACCTGCATCTCTGCATTCCCTATACCTGAGTCCACCATTTTATTTTAAACATAGTTATATGCTACATATAAATAACTTTATAAATGTATTGCATTCCCAGAATGGAATCATGAGCAAGGTCCTTGCCATGTCATATTCACACAAAGTACAATAATCTGATTTATAGAAAATTGTCATACTGCATATTTATTATCAGGAACTCTGTTAAAGGCTGCGGACACCTTTGGGGACAATTTTTTGTCATTCTATTTTACTCATTTTGGGCTCAAAAATAAGATAAGATAGCCTTATATCATATCCTTTTTATGATCTGTTTTTAACTGGCAGATCAAGCTGTCAGAGAAGTTCTTTTTTTAGCCCCAAAAAATGCAAATGATAAATAATTGCCACCCAAAAGTGTCCATATACTTTAACCAGGGGCGGATTGGCCATAGACCTTACAGGGAAATTTCCCGGTGGGCCGATGCCCAGGGGGCCATCTGAGTCCTCCTCACAGCCGGCCAGTGGAAGTTTTGGGGGATGTATTTTGTGCTGCTGGCAGTATTTTGTGATGGACTGTGGTATTTGGCTCTGTTGGGGTAGTATAATGCGCTCAATTTGGACCCGACTACAAAGCGGGGCCACTTTAGTATTTTTTCCAGGGCCACTTTAAGTTCCCAGTCCGCCCCTGACTTTAACCCTTTTGCTACAAGCACTGTACATGTACGGCGCTGGAGCAATAGGCAAACACGGCGCCCGCTTGCATGTGCAGCGGGCGTCATGGTCGGCAGGAGACCTGCTGCTAATTACAGCGTCAGGCAATAATGCCGATCACGGTAATATAAAGGGTTTTCTAATTTTTTTTGTTAGAAAAAATGTGTTTCAGGCGAATGAGAGAGAGAAAAGTGTGGATGAATTCCAAATTGATTTGTTCATCTGTAAGATAGATAGGGATAGAAAAACGGAGAAAATTACATGAAATGAGAAATAAAAAATAATTTGCATTTCTTTGAGGGAAAGAAGTATTTGATCCCCTAGTAAAACAATGACTAATGTTGGCTCCCATAGACCACTGACACACCCTAATCACAGTGAAGTCGTTACCTGGATGAGAGACACCTGTCCCAAATTGTCACCTGTATTAAAGGCCACCTGCCAACAGTCTCCGAGGCTGGAATGGGCTACAAAGCCATAAGTAAGAAGCTGGATGAGAAGGTGACAACTGTTGGTGCAATTATTCGGAAGTGGAAGAAGTACAACATTACTGTCAATCAACCCAGGCCTGGAGCTCCATGCAAGATATCACCTCGTGGAGTCATTGATCATGGGAAAGGCTAAAAATCAGCCAAGAACTACACGGGAGGAGCTGAGTAATGATCTCAAGGCAGCTAGGACCACAGTCTCCAAAAAAACCATTGGTAATACACTGAGACGTAATGGTTTAAAATCCTGCAGTGCACGCAAGGTTCCTCTGCTCAAGAAGGCTCACGTCCAGGCCCGCCTCAAGTTTGCCAATGAACATATTAATGACTCCGAGAGAGACTGGGAGAAGGTGCTGTGGTCAGATGAGACCAAAATTGAGCTCTTTGGCCTCAACTAGAGATGAGCGAGCAGTGCTCGTTACGAGCACTGTAACGCTCGGGTCCCGTGTGAAATGCCCGCAGTCATTGCGGATCCGGCCTCATCTGCATGTAAGTCAATGAGGACGGATCGTTTGGTATGACACTCATACCAAACGGTTCCGTCCCCACTGACTTTAAGACGGGTGAGGACGGAACCGTTTGGTATGAGTGTCATACCAAACGATCCGTCCTCATTGACTTACATGCAGATGAGGACGGATCCGCAATGCCTGCGGGCATTTCACACGGGACCCGAGCGTTACAGTGCTCGTAACGAGCACTGCTCGCTCATCTCTAGCCTCAACTCAACTCGACGTGTTTGGAGGAAGAAAAATACAGAATATAACCCTAAGAATACCATCCCCACCGTCATGCATGGTGGTGGAAGTATTATGTTTTGGGGGTGTTTTTCTTCTAAGGGCACAGGCCAACTTCACCGCAATGACGGGAAGATGAACGGGGCCATGTATCGCAAAATCCTGGGTGACAACCTCCTTGCCTCCGCCAGGGCACTGAAAATGGGTCGTGGATGGGTCTTTCAGCACAACAACGACCCAAAACATACAGCCAAGGAAACAAAGGAGTGGCTTCATAAGAAGCATATCAAGGTCATGGAATGGCCTAGCCAGTCTCCTGACCTCAATCCCATCGAAAATCTATGGAGAGAGCTGAAGCTTTGCGTTTCCAAATGCATGCCTAAAAACCTTAAGGATATGGAGATGATTTGCAGAGAGGAGTGGGCCAAAATTACTCCTGAAGTGTGTGCAAACCTTATAAAAAACTATAAGAAACGTCTGACTGCTGTGCTTGCCAACAAGGGTTTTGCCACCAAGTATTAAATGATGTTTTCCTAGGGCAGGCATGGCCAACCTGCGGCTCTCCAGCTGTTGTAAAACTACAACTCCCACCATGCCCTCCTGTAGTCTGATACCTGTAGGCAGTCTGGGCATGCTGGGAGTTGTAGTTTTGCAACAGCTGGAGAGCCTCAGGTTGGCCATTCCTGTCCTAGGGGATCAAATACTTATTTCCCTCAAAGAAATGAATTATTTTTTATTTCTCATTTCATGTAATTTTCTCCGTTTTTCTTTTGATATTCTATGTGGCACTGTTAAAATAAATCCTTGATCAAGAATTGGTCGGCACTCCTTTTTTCTTTGGTATTGGTGCTCAGTGGTAGGGTTAATATGAAGAATGTATGGAAAGACCACGGCACTCAGATTGAAGATAAGCTTTCGTAAGTATTTATTTATCCATCCATAATTAATAATGAATAGCCATGGGCCAACGTTTCGGTCTGTAACTCAGACCTTGTTCACGGCCTAATGTGAGGTAAGTATAAACAATAAGTGAGAATAACATACATGGTATACATAGATGTTCACATAGTACTTATAAATCATCTGAAACAATGCTGTAGAGTACATCCAAAGCAAGTCTCCCTGTGCAATATAGAATGTAGGGGGCCCCTGTAATCAAAACAAGGCAAAAGCATTAGGGGTGGTGCAATGAATGAATACGTTATATTAGTATACACTTGAAGCTAGAATCATATAGAGGATCCATATTTGTATATAGAGCAGAAATCCGTGTGGTCTAGGATGCAACCCATATTGAGGTCCTCTGGGATAACATTCAGACATCTTATATACACCTCCAAGAAGGTATAGACTCATGGTAGGTAGGGTATAGTAAAGGTACATCTCCGATCTATGTCTATCTATGTATGGAGGCGGGGGTGCATATAGTGTCTGTCTATATAATATTGGTGGCCAGCGGGGGGGGGGGGATGTACCCCAATCTGGGATAGAATATAGCATTGGTGATCAGTGGAGGGCTTACCTGCACGGCGTCCAGAGTACATGGAGGATGCTGGCGTCCGTGCAGGAAGCCGGCCCTATGAAGCGCGCGCCGCCCGACGTCATCTATGGGCGGCGCATGCGCAGTATGATCACTGAAGCCCGGAGGGGAATGGGCGGATGTGAACTATGCGAACCGGCATGTAGGAGGAAGAACAGCGTGGGGGAAGCACTGGAGAAGGGGAAAGAGGAGGGAGGAAGCATGTTAGTTATAGCAAACGAGAGTAGTAGAGTAGAGAGGTTATAATAAGTTGTGTTAGGTTATATTAGATTAGATAAGGAGAAATGGGCAAGAAATTAGCAATGCCTGTATAAATAATGATCCCTGTAAAATTAAAGAAGCATGCAGAATAGAAGATATATGTAGGATTAGATCATAACATGCAGCATGCAGAGATTCAATGAAAGTCATGCATGAGGGAAGGGAGTACATGCAGGGTATTTGTAATAACATATATAGTCGATTATATATGTGCGTTGTCATATCTACCTGGACGAGCAAAATAGTTCATTTTGTCTGAAAAGAACAAAAAACAGGTTATTGACATGTAAGTAATCAGGTAATACAGAAATCAAAATCCCTATTCAGTCCTTTTGGTGATAGGGTACCTAACTCCGAAATCCAGAATGCCTCCCGCTCCTTTAAACGTGCTATCCTATTGCCACCCCTTCTTGTGGCTTGGATCTGTCCAATATTTGATATTTAAGCTGATTTATCTGATGGCCTGCTGTGATAAAGTGGTAGGGAATCGGTAGTTCTGTTCTTTTACATCTGATATCCGACTTGTGCTTTGATATGCGGTCTCGCACATTCTGGGTAGTCTCGCCCACATATGCGAGACCGCACGGGCATCGAATGAGATAGACCACAAAGGATGTTGCGCAGGTGAAAAAGGCTCTAGCATGGTAGATCTTCCCTGAGTGTGGGTGCACGATCCTGTTTCCTCGTATGACGTTAGTACATTGGGCGCAACTTAGGCAGGGATATGTACCTGTTTTTTTGGGGGCCAGAGTGCTCTGCTTCAGAGACAGGCGTAATGGGCCTATGTCTGCCCGTACCAATCTGTCTCTCAAGTTTTTTGGTCTTTTGTAACATAAACGGACACGACTTTGGAACTCTGGAACATCAGGGTATGCTTGTTTTAATAGAGGCCAGTGTTTGTTAATAATGGTACTTAACTTTGGTATAATCGGGTGGTAGGTCACTACAAAGGGTAGGCGCGGAGTAGTGTTATTTGTGGGTCTAGTTGTAGTAGGTAGTGATTGTGCCTTATTGAGGAGAGGAGCCGGGTACCCTCTGTTGCGAAATTTTTGAGTCATTTCTTTGAGGCGCTGTGTACGCTGATCGGGGTCAGAGACTATCCTAGATATCCGGGTGTATTGTGATTTGGGTAGTGAGTTCTTTGTATTCCGTGGATGGCAGCTGGAGAAGAGTAGAAGGGTGTTACGATCAGTCTCCTTCGTATAGAGGTCTGTGGCCAAAGTACCGTGTGAAGTTTTGTATACTAGAGTGTCAAGAAAGCTAATGGTGTGGAGGTCTGTATGTGCAGTGAATTTTAGATCAGGGTTAGTGTTGTTGATTTGTTCAAAAAATATATCAAAGGTATCCTTATCGCCATTCCAGATACAAAAAATGTCATCGATGTATCGATGCCAAGATATGGCGTGAGTTTGGAAGAGGACATTAGTGTAGATGTGATCTTGCTCGAATTTGTCCATAAATGCGTTAGCATATGGGGGGGCCACATTGGCCCCCATTGCGGTCCCCTTCCTCTGAATAAAAAAGTCATCTCCAAACATAAAGAAATTTCTTGTTAATACGAGTTGTAGAAGCTCAATGCAGAATCTACAAGCTTGATCGGATAGGTCAGATTTGGACAGTAAGGCAGTGATGGCTTCTATGCCTTTAGTGTGAGAGATGGAAGTATAGAGACTACTGACATCCAATGTGACTAGTAGACTGTTTGGAGTGATGTCTGTGAATGTTGAAATGATCTGTAAGAAATGGGATGTGTCTAGAAGAAAGGAGCGAGTTTGTTTGATCAGTGGGGTCAGCACCATAGATGACGTCGGGCGGCGCGCGCTTCATAGGGCCGGCTTCCTGCACGGACGCCAGCATCCTCCATGTACTCTGGACGCCGTGCAGGTAAGCCCTCCACTGATCACCAATGCTATATTCTATCCCAGATTGGGGTACATTCCCCCCCCGCTGGCCACCAATATTATATAGACAGACACTATATACACCCCCGCCTCCATACATAGATAGACATAGATCGGAGATGTACCTTTACTATACCCTACCTACCATGAGGCTATACCTTCTTGGAGGTGTATATAAGATGTCTGAATGTTATCCCAGAGGACCTCAATATGGGTTGCATGCTAGACCACACGGATTTCTGCTCTATATACAAATATGGATCCTCTATATGATTCTAGCTTCAAGTGTATACTAATATAACGTATTCATTCATTGCACCACCCCTAATGCTTTTGCCTTGTTTTGATTACAGGGGCCTCCTACATTCTATATTGCACAGGGAGACTTGCTTTGGATGTACTCTACAGCATTGTTTCAGATGATTTATAAGTACTATGTGAACATCTATGTATACCATGTATGTTATTCTCACTTATTGTTTATACTTACCTCACATTAGGCCGTGAACAAGGTCTGAGTTACAGACCGAAACGTTGGCCCATGGCTATTCATTATTAATTATGGATGGATAAATAAATACTTACGAAAGCTTATCTTCAATCTGAGTGCCGTGGTCTTTCCATACATTCTTCGCACTGTTAAAATAAAGCTGGCATAAAATTATGAGACGTTTCATTTATTTTTTAGTATTAAAACTTTAAAAGTCAGTGGGGGATCAAATACTTATTTCCTCCACTGTGTGTGTATGTATATATATATATATATATATATATATATATATATATATATATATATATAATATAATCTTACAGATAGAATATAGCTCAGGAAGTGCAGAGATTTCAATTTCTAAAATATATTATTTGCATTAGTTTGATGCTTTTCATTTATCCAAGTTTTTTTGCTGGCCTTTGATATCCCCTGCACAGCCGAAGCATGTGCTTTATTTAGACACACTCTGTGTGTATTTGTTGGTTAAATAAAATGTTTTTAATTGGTTTTCTATGTAATCTATGTAATTAAAAATACAAAACATCTACCAATGTAAAGACAGGATCCTACTATGGTACATCAATCTAGGGCTTTCTTTACACAATATTAACTAAATATATGAGAACATATCCTAGTAAAAGGAAAGAATAAAATTAGTCTTTTATTCCCTTTGTCCTATAGGAGCACTGAGGGGTAAATTTTATTTTCTAGATTATCCCTAGCAAGATCACTGATTATTTAATCACCCCTAAACCCATTATTCAGTGGACAGAGGAGTGGCCCCTCAAGTTACAATATTTATTGGTTCCAGGACGACCATTGTATGTTGAAACCATTGTAAGCTGAGTAATTTGTTCCAAAGCCCCAAAATGTCATCCAAGATAAGAGAAAATGAAGATTTAAGAAAAATAAGCAGATAATTAAGACAGATAAAACAAGTCCTTACATATTATAGTCAGGAATAGCTGCAAACTAGCAACTAATACAACAAGGTTACCACAGAAGTAGCCTTGATTGGTTGGTTCTGAGTCTGAAACATTGCATGTTGAGTGTGGTTTCTGGTTTCAACTTATGATGGGTCAGAAAAGACAATTGTATGTTGAAAATATTGTATCTTGGGGATCACTGTAGTTAAAAGCAACAAGATGTGAAATAAAATCAAATGAATGCCAAATAATTTTATGGGGATTTATATTATGCTGTCTTTGAACTCTATGGGACTGCAGACCTAGGCTTCCCTTTGGTATCCAGCAGTTCCATTGAGTTTGAATGGAGCAGCAGTGGGCATGCTTGACTACTGTTCTATTCAAATGGGGTACATGGGACCACCATTCTTGTGATCTGTGGGGGACCCAGTGGTTGGACCAGATCAGATACCTATTACCTATCCTATAGATAGTTGATATGGTATCATACTGGGGCAATCCCTTTAAGATTTTGCTGCATTAAAGGGGTTCTCCGGGAATTAAGAAAATGTAAATACTTAAATATTATTATATAATAAATATATTCACAAATACCTTTCATTAGTTATAATGGCTCGTTTTGTCCGGGGAGCAATCATTAGGAGAAACAAAATGGCTGACGTCCTATTAGTACACACAAAACCTGTCCTAATCACACAGCAGGACAAGTTACTTCACAGCACTGAGGTAAAGAGCTGCTTCATCCCCCTCTCTGCTCTGCTTGTCAGGGATTATGGTCCTGAATACAGGTGAATCTCTGTGGGAATGGAGATGATGAGCAGACATGAGAGGAGGGTGCGGTGTGGCTAATGACCAGCAGCATTACCACAGCAAAACATTACCATAGTCTGTCCTGTCCGTCCTCTCTGTACTTCATGTCTCCTCATAAACTAAATTCCCCAGAGATTCAGCTAAAGTTCTTATCATCTGTAATCAGGATGATAACCCCTGACAGCAGAGCAGAGAGGAGGATGAGGCAGCTGTTTACCTCAGTGTTGTGAAGTAACTTGTCCTTCTGTGTGATGAGGACAGGTTCTGTGTACTAATAGGACGGTGGCCATTTTGTTTCTCCTAATGATTGCTCCCCAGACGAAACGAGCCATTATAACTAATGAAAGGTATTTGAGAATATATTTATTTTAAAGTAATATTTAAGTATTATTTTCTTAATTCCCGGAGAACCCCTTTAAGCATGCCAATAGCTTACAGCCAATTAGCAAAGGAATGGAAATGCCAGACATAATTGCTACACACCGTTTACAAAGTCGGCATTTTCACAGATACAGCAAACAAAGTATGATGTGCTTCACTACTCAGTGGGCACCTGTGCATTGGGAAACAAAAGACACTGGTAGAAACAGAATGTGAATGTTACTGCAATGTGGAACCACTGTGACAACCAATTGGTTTGACTCTGGGCTATTCCTGAGGGTGTTGTCCTGGTGTTCCCCTGGTTTTCAGGAAACAAGAAACATACAAGTGGGTAATAGTTTAAAGGCTCTAGCTAGGTAGAGACCAATTGCTGAGGTACAACTGAAGGAAATAGCCAGATATATAAAGGAGCAGCTGATTAGCAATTGGACACAGCGCAGGAGAAGATTAACCGATACAGTGCAGATAACCGAGACAGATACAATAAATACAAGCCCTAATTTAGACGCAGGAAGCCAGCACCTGTGCTCTCAGGACAGCGGTGGTCATGAACCACCATTGTAACAGTGAAAAATAGGTTTACAGACAAATATGTGAGGCAGAACAGAGGACTGTAAGACACTTATTAAAAAAAACCCATCCAGATAGTACTGCTGTAAACCTCAGCATGCAGTTATGTCTCACGCAGATACTGTATGTAAATGCTTACAGGTGTGGTCTAATTAGACACTGGGTCTTGCTTCAAGAGGGTGTAAAAATGCTTCCATCACTACCCTTTAAAAAGGCTCTTAGAGGCTACGTTTGGGTAGTGTACCTCTTGGTGGGAAGAAATTTTGCTTGGTTGACAAGACTTTGAGGGGGTGCACATCTTTGGACTGGGAGAATCTGGATGGTGGCATCTTCATCTGTCCAGACTATTTCCAGGTGCTTAGCAGTAGTAAATTTGGTGTCACCATGTCCATTGCGTGTCCTGCCATTGAGCACCAGCCACCACTGCCTTTGTTTGCAGTGGTGCCTTGAATGAGAAACCTGGAGTGCTACAGACTAACTATAGTCTTTAGCAATGAATATAGGTTCCCAGGGGCGTCGTTAGGCTAAAACATTTGCGGCCTGGGCCCCGGATGTTATGTCCCAGGCTCCGAATGTACTGCCTGACAGTCTTTTACTGTGCAGCACGGCTGTTATCAGGTGCTGGACTGCAGCACTGGCACACATTTTACTTTGGGGAAAGGGGCAGCACAGTACCTTGCAGGGCTTGTTCATTTCTCCAAAGTAAACTTCACGGACCCAACATGAGCAGACAGCTCTCCCCCTCTTCTGTGCAGTGTGATATTCCATCCTGTGTGAGGAGGAGGCGGAGCTAGACGAGCCGAGGCAGCAGGAGATAATGGAGAAGCTGCTCCTTCTGACCTCCTACTCCACACAGCAGCAATGGGGTAAGTTATTGTGGGAGGAGAGTCCTGAAGCGGCTGCCCCTGCACATCTTGTGTCCCCCTGGTGTTCCAGCCCCTCACAGACCTCTGCTCACTGACTATCTCAACTTTACACAGAGCTTCTAAGAAGTTGTCTCCCAGTGACCCCCTCAACCTCCCCCCCTCTTTCCCTCTCATCAGTGGCATTCCAAAATTTCCCAGCCCCTCATCCCCCACATGTGATGTCATGTCTCTGGAGGTTATATCAGTGCTGGAGCGTTATAACAGGAGCGGCTGATATGTCACATATGATGTTAATGTCTCTGGAGGTTATATAAGGAGCAGCTGATATGTCACATATAATGTAAAAGTCTCTGGAGGTTATATCAGGGCTGGTGTATTATAAGAGGAGCAGCTGATATCAGTCACATATAATGTAAATGTCTCTGGAGGTTATATCAGTACTGGAGCGTTATAAGAGGAGCAGCTAATATCAGTCACATATGATGTAAATGTGTCTGGAGGTTATATAAGTAATGGAGCGTTATAAGAGGAGCAGCTGATATCAGTCACATATGATGTAAATGTCTCTGGAGGTTATATCAGCACTGGAGGGTTATAAGAGGAGCGGCTGATATCGGTCACATATGATGTAAATGTCTCTGGAGGTTATATCAGCACTGGAGGGTTATAAGAGGAGCGGCTGATATCGGTCACATATGATGTAAATGTCTCTGGAGGTTATATCAGCACTGGAGGGTTATAAGAGGAGCGGCTGATATCGGTCACATATGATGTAATGTCTCTGGAGGTTATATAAGTGCTGGAGTGTTATAAGAGGAGCGGCTGATATCAGTCACATGAGATGTAAATGTGTCTGGAGTTTATATAAGTACTGGAGCGTTATAAGAGGAGTGGCTGATATCAGTCACACATGATGTAATGTCTCTGGAGGTTATATCAGCACTGGAACGTTATAAGAGGAGCGGCTGATATCGATCACATATGATGTAATTTCTCTGGAGGTTATATCAGTACTAGAGCATTATAAGAGGAGCAGCTGATATCAGTCACATATGATGTAATGTCTCTGGAGGTTATATTAGTACTGGAGCGTTATAAGAGGAGTGGATGATATCAGTCACATATAATGTAATGTCTCTGGAGGTTATATCAGTACTGGAGCATTATAAGAGGAGCGGCTGATATTGGTCACATATGATGTAATGTCTCTGGAGGTTATATAAGTACTGGAGCGTTATAAGAGGAGCGGCTGATATCAGTCACATATGATGTAATGTCTCTGGAGGTTATATCAGGGCTGGAGCGTTATAAGAGGAGTGGCTGATATAAATATAAATACTGGGGGCACTTCAGGGTTAGCAGTATAACAGTAGGGGACAGTATAAATACTGGCGGCACTACAGGGTGAGCAGTATAACAGTACAGGGCAGTATACATACTGGGCGCACTGTGGGGGGAAATTTGAATCCAGGGTACATTATAGGCGTTCTTATTACTACTGGGTCTCTATATGAGCGACTTATAGATCCGCCTTATTTCTACTAAGAGCACTATGGGGGGCGGCTTATTACTACTAACGGGGCTGTAAAGAGCTTTATTACCACTGGGGGAACAATGGGGGGGGGGGGGGTCTTATTTCTACTGTGGGCTGTGTGAGGGCATTATTAATACTGGAGGGCTCTTCTACTAATGGAGACACTCTTGGGGAGCATTATCAAGGCTGGGGGGCACTGTAGAAGGGAAATACTATTGGTGGGACTATGAGGAGCACTACTTCTATGTGGGGCACTAATTTTTCTTAGGATAGTATTTGGAAGTTTTGGGGGGCACAGCGAGCAGCAGGATAAGGCTATGGGGACTCCAGGTTAGGGGATGATGATAGAAATGTGAGGAAGATAAGATGCCTGTGTGTCACACTCTGCAGAGACAAGGCTGAGAGAAGTTGTCCGGACCATATGGAGAAGATGATGACAGAGAAGATCTACATCAGAGGAGTCGTCACCTGGGAGGCCTGGATGTGAGGTATGTGCTGCTGCGGAAGGTGGGGGCGGTTGGTCGACGTATGCATTGGGCCATATGCATTGGGGCCCCAGATCTTTTGAGACCCTAGCAACGCCCCTGTAGGTTCCCTCGAGATGGCTGGGTTTGAGTATGGAGGCTTTGCTGTGGAGTGACACACATCCCCCATCTGCTGGTGGGATGATCTGGGGAGCCATCACATATGATCATAGGTTACTTCTAGTAGTGATATAAGGAAAACTAACAGCTCGGTGATATGTGCAGGACATCCTGTGTCCACGTGTGTTGTCTCTCATGGCAGGGCTTCCAACTGGCATTTTTCAGCAGGATAATCCCCAAGACAACTACGGGGCAATCTAATAACTATGTATAAATATATCAGGGGTCAGTACAGAGATCTTTCCCATCATCTATTTATCCCCAGGACTGTGACGAGGGGACATCCTCTGTATCTGGAGGAAAGAAGGTTTGTACACAAACATAGAAGAGGATTCTTTACGGTAAGAGCAGTAAGACTATGGAACTCTCTGCCTGAGGAGGTGGTGATGGTAAGTTCACTAAAAGAGTTGAAGAGGGGCCTGGATGTATTTCTGGAGTGTAATAATATTACAGGTTAAAGTTACTAGAGATGGGTCGTTGATCCAGGGAGTTATTCTGATTGGAGTCAGGAAGGATTTTTGGGCCTGGTCTTTAAAGGGGTTAAGGATCACTTTGACTGTGCGGCTCTATTGCGGTCTTCAGCAGTCTGTTAGGCCTCTCACACGAGCGTTACAGATTTTCTCCGGGTCTGTACAGGTAAAAACGGATGGTGTTGCAATCACTTTTTATCTGCAATTGTGTTCAGTGTTTCAGTTTTTTCTGCGCAGGTGCAATCAGTTTTTGATGTATTTTTCACATGCATGAAAAAACCCTGAAGAATAACAATCTACATCTCCTAGCAACCATCAGTGAAAAACACTGTATCCGGATGCAATCCATTTTTCATTGAAGTCCCATTCACTTCTATGAGAGCTGCGTGAAAAGCGTAGAATATAGAACATGCTGCGATTTTTCCTGAATGCAGAAATGTGCACAAACCCATTGAAATGAATGGGTCAGGATTCAGTCCAGATGTTGTGTGTTTGCTTCACACGTCGTACCCAGACGGAAAACTCGCTTGTGTGAAAGAGGCCTTAGCTATGGGTCAGTTTCTATTATATCACAGGTCAAGTGCAGGCCTCAAAGTTTTAACTTGAATCATAAGTTAAGTTTGTGGTGCTGCCAAAATGTGTAGACAACTGAGAAATTTGCATAGAGCAAACAACAAAGTGTCTATTCGGAAGCTGTCACTCTTTTGGCATGTAGAAAGAATCTTGGAATTCATGTTTTTTTACAATCAGTTTTTGGGGTGGCATTTTTAAGAAGTCTTTTTGACTTTGATCAACTAAAAATAAATAAATAAATCTAGACCGGATTTGGCTGCAGAATGCTTTGTTCTGGCTCCACCACAGCAGCAGATCATGCCTCAATTTTGTCTTTCATTTTTTAATTTGCGGTTTTAGTGTAGATCATAAACCATGCTAAATGCTTGTGTTTAATGTTCAGATAAATCCTCCATAATGCATTCATAGGAAAACTAAACAGGGATAAACATTGCATCAATCATGTGACCCATTCAGGTAACATAGTCCAGCTATCTAACGGGTGAATAATAGTTTCTCAATGAGCAGAATTTATACAGTATTATTGTCTGCCGCTGCATCTCATCATCATGTCTGTTCATAAGCATCTCTTACTTTCTAAACACTTTTTTTTTTTATAATCCTTATTGAATACAAACATCCACTAAGGGTACAGCCAAAAACGAGATTTTTTGTGGACTCACCTGTAAAATCTCTTTCTCGCTGAGTTCATTGGGGGGAACAGGACCGTGGGTATAGCTGCTGCCACTAGGAGCCGGCACTAAGCAGAAAAGTGTTAGCTCCTCCTGCCGGCTATACCCCCTCCAGCCAGGAGACAGCATATCAGTTTGTGCCCAAGCAGTAGGAGCAAGAGAAACAAAGGAAAGAAACCGGAATAAAAAGAAAACCGATCAACCAGGACCGAACCTAGGACCAACAACCCCACCCGCTCCGAGAATGCGCTCCCTCGCTGCAAGAGCCAGACAATGGGTGGGAGCTGTGTCCCCCAGTGAACTCAGCGAGAAAGAGATTTTACAGGTGAGTCCACAAAAATCTTGTTTTCTCGCTCGTATCATTAAGGGGGGGGGCAGTCCACGGGGTGGGAAGAGAACCCAACACAGAACTCGGACGCGAGGGCCTAAGGTACCGCTGCTCGCAAGACCTTACGCCCCAGAGCAGCATCCGCCGATGCAAAATTGTTCACCTGGTAGAATTTAGTGAACGTGTGCAAGGAGGATCAGGTTGCCGCCTTACAGAGTTGTAAGGCAGAGTCCTGGTGGAAACGAGCCCAAGAAGCGCCCACCGCCCTGGTCGAGTGGGCGGTGATCCGGGCAGGAGGCGTCCTGCCACGGGAGCGATAAGCCTCGGCAATGGCAAGACGAATCCACCTGGCAATCGTCACCTTGGAAGCTGCCAAGCCTTTGCGGGGACCTTCGGACAGAATGAACAGGGAATCCGTGCGGCGAAAGGAGTCCGAGGCGGATAAATAGATCCGAAGTGCCCGGACCACGTCTAGGCTGTGAAGAGCATGTTCCTTGGGATGAACGGGGGCAAAAGGATGGAAGAATGATGTCTTCATTGACGTGGAAGGCAGAAACTACCTTCGGTAGGAAGGAAGGTACCGGACAGAATTCTCTGCAAGACAGAGCCGCCAGCTCCGAAACTCGCCTGATGGAAGTTATCGCTACCAGGAAGGCTACCTTCCATGAGAGGAAGCGAAGGGAGACCCTGTCGAGGGGTTCGAAGGGAGCAGTTTGAAGGGAGCCAAGAACCAGGTTCAGGTCCCAAGATGGTAAGGGAGGGCGATAGGGAGGAATGGTATGAGCTACACCTTGGAGGAAGGTCTTGATTGGGCCCATACGTGCTAGCCGCTTTTGATAGAAGACGGACAGAGCAGACACCTGTCCCTTGAGTGAACTAAGGCCCATTCCGGAATCCAAGCCTATCTGCAAAAAGGAAAGAACTGTGGGAAGAGAGAAATGAAGGGGAGGTAGAGTACGATCCCCGCAGAAACGGAGGAAGGATTTCCAAGTTCTGTAGTAAATCTTGGAGGACGTAGGCTTCCGTGCTTTAATCATTGTCCGAATGACCGCTTCTGAGAATCCATGCCTCTTTAGAATGTTGGTCTCAATAGCCACGCCGTTAAACGTAGCAATTCTAAATGCTGATGGAAGACGGGTCCCTGGGAGAGGAGGTTGTCTCTGAGGGGAAGGGGCCATGGAGCGTCTCCGAGAAGTAGTATGAGGTCCGAGTACCACGCTCGTCGGGGACAATCCGGAGCAATGAGAATGGTCGGTATGCCCTCCTGCTTGATTCTGCGAAGTATCCGGGGCAGAAAGGGAATGGGAGGGAAGACATACAGGAACGAGAAACCCTCCCAAGGGGCTACTAGTGCATCCACTGCGTAGGCTTGTGGGTCCCGTGTCCGAGATAGGAAGACTGGGAGCTTGTGGTTGAGCCTAGAAGCCATCAAATCTACTTCCGGACGACCCCAACGGAGACATATGGCATCGAAGACCTCTGGGTGCAGAGACCACTCCCCCGGGTCCACCGTCTCCCGACTGAGGTAATCCGCCGTCCAATTCTCCACACCCCGGATGTGTACCGCAGAAATGGAGGGGACGTGACGTTCCGCCCACTGAAGGATTTTGGTCACTTCCAACATTGCCGCGCGGCTGCGGGTCCCTCCTTGGTGGTTGATGTATGCCACTGCCGTGGCATTGTCCGATTGGATCCTGATCGGGGATCCCTTCAGACGGGGGGGGGGGTCCAGTGAAGTAGAGACAGATAAATGGTCCGCAGTTCCAGAATATTGATGGGCAATTTGGACTCCAACAGAGACCATTTCCCTTGGACCGTCCAGGGTGGGAGGAAACCCCCCAACCCCGAAGACTGGCGTCGGTGGTAATGACTGTCCATGAGATTGGCAGAAAAGATCGGCCGGAGGTCAGAGCTGGAGCAGTTAGCCGCCACACCAGGGACGACCGTACTCTGGGGGGAGGGAGATTAGGCTGTTGAGGGAGTCTCGTGGCTTGTCCCAGGCCGACAGAATCACCTGTTGAAGTGGGCGAGTGTGAAACTGAGCGAACGGGACTGCCTCGAAGGAGGCAACCAGAGTTCCCAGAACTTGCATGCAAAAACGGTTCGTGGACAGAGGACGTCGGAGGAAACGGACAGAGCTCTGGAGTGATCTCCT
The DNA here is from genome assembly GCA_900303285.1 of Rhinella marina. Classification (NCBI taxonomy): domain Eukaryota; kingdom Metazoa; phylum Chordata; class Amphibia; order Anura; family Bufonidae; genus Rhinella; species Rhinella marina. Next base: position 182,344 of record ONZH01021303.1, on the reverse strand, counting down.
CCTTTGTGGGGGGGGGAATCTGATCGACGCTGTATCTGAGTCGAGTGTCATTCCCAGGAAAGTTATCTGTCTGCTGGGAAAGAGGGATGTCTTTTTGAAATTGACTAGCCAGCTGAACCAAGACAGAGCTTCCACGGTGATGTTAAGGCTTTCCCCGTTCTGATCGAAGGTGGGCGCCTTGACCAGAATATCATTTAGATACGGGATCAGGACGATGCCCCTGGACCGGAGGAGGGGGGCCAGAACCTTGGTGAAAACACGCGGTGCGGTTGCCAGTCCGAAGGGGAGGGCCACGAATTGATAGTGGTGCTCTCCTACTGCGAAGCAGAGGAAACGCTGGTGCGAATGGGTGATGGGGATGTGTAAGTACACGTCCTGAATATCCACGGAGGAAAAATTCGAAAAAGCCACTACTGAGCGTAAGGACTCCATCCTGAAGCGCTGGAGTCTGACGAAGCGATTCAGTAGTTTGAGGTCCAGGATTGGTCGGACGGATCCCTCCTTTTTGGGGACTACGAAGAGGTTTTGAATAAAAACCCCTGAAGTGTTCCGCTGGGGGAACTGGGGTGATTACACCCTGGGTGACAAGTTTCTGCAGAGCCTGGAAAAAGGCGGCCGACCGGCCAGGATCCTTGGGTGGTTGGGACGGGAAGAACTGATCTGGTGGGCGGGAGACGAACTCGATTTTGTAACCCGATGTTACAATCTCGAGTGCCCGCCAAACCTCCTGAAAGAGGAGGAGACGTCCCCCCACCCGCTGGGGTGGGGGCACTCCATCATGCGGAGGACTGCTTGTTGCCAGAGGAACGGGCAGACTGGGTACGGGGGCGCCATGAAGGTTGAGGTTTAAAGGAAGGCTTCTTTCTCTGTTCCTGTGAGGAGGTATCAGAGCCTGTCTTTGTCGCAGTGCGCATGCTGGAGAACTGGTGAAAGGACTGGAACCTGGAATTGGAAAGGCTTGGGTCTAAAGGGGCGTCTGTGTTCATTTCGAGGAAGGTGGGTGCTTTTACCACCAGTGGCTTCAGAGATAATTTCATCCAGTCTGGTACCGAATAGTCGTGAGCCTGAAAGGAGGGGGCCCCGTAAGGGAACGCTTGGATGAAGAATCAGCTGTCCAGACTTTCAGCCAAACTTTGCGATGCATGGCTACATTAAGGGCTGAAGCATGAGCGACTAAGGTGCTCGCATCCAAGGAGGCCTCACAGAGGTATTTCCCTGCTTGGGAAATTTGAAGTGCCAGGGCCTGAAGATTCTCCAGGGGCAGATCCGATGAGATGTCCTGGTGTAGGCGTAGGGCCCATTCAGAGACTGCCTTAGCCACCCAATCGGATGTGAAAATGGGGCAGAGTGCGGAGCCACACGCAGCAAAGGCTGATTTGGAAAAGGATTCCAGGCGGCGATCCACTGGGTCCTGAAGGAACGACCCATCTGCTACTGGAATGGCCGTGTGTTTGGAGAGATGCGCCACATGTGGATCCACCTTGGGGGGCGCTGACCATTTGTCCACCAAGGTGGTTGGAAAGGGATAGAGCAAATCAAGGCGTTTTGACTCGTTAAATCGCCAATCCGGATGGTCCCACGATTTGGCAATGACGGCAGAGAAGTCGTCATGCAGGGGAAATACCTTAGGGGTGTGTTTGGATCGAAGGAAGCATACCCCCCTGTTGACCAGAGGAGGTGGACTCGTCCTGGATCTGGAAGGTATTACGGACGGCTGTGACTAGGCTGTCGACCTTAGACGATTGGTCTAGGTCTATATTAGATCTCTCCTTCAGAAAGTGCCTCGCTCGGGAGGGAGGACACCTCTGAGCGCGACCTGGTGAGATAGAGGCCTCAGAGGAGGACGAATTACCTATTCTGGGCCGTTTGTGGGAGGTTCTACTCCTAGGCTGGCTACTAGTGGAGGGTGTAGATTGTGCAGGTGGCGCATGGTCGACCAAACAACCCATGAGAGTGAGGTTGGTTTGGGACACTTTTGATAAATGTGCCACTGCCTGGGACAGGGCTCGAGCCCAGTCCGGTTCCACACGGTCAGGTGGGCATTGCGGCTGCTTGGGCAGGTGAGTTGGTTTGGGTGGATGGCATGCTGCGCAGAAAGGGTCTGTTTGGTCACGTGGGAATTTGAGAGCACACTTAGCACAGGCATAGTGTGTGGGATACTTACCCACTGCAGCTGAAGAAACTACTTACCCATCTTCTGACTTCACCCTCCATTAATAGCCCAGCAGGGTCACCTCTTCGGACGCTGGCACAGGAGTGGCAAGAGTCTGGGGAAAGAGGGACTTGTGAATATAGGTGACCCCCTATGCTGGTGGGAAGCAGGGGAGCATTGCTGCCCTGGTCCTCTTTTCTTCTTGGGGGTGCTGGGCTAGGCGACCCTGTTCCCCTGTAGAAAAGGATAGAATAAAATAAAATGACGAATAGTCCTGCGGTGCAGGGATGTCTGCCTCCTACGACACTAAGCTAAAAACTGATATGCTGTCTCCTGGCTGGAGGGGGTATAGCCGGCAGGAGGAGCTAACACTTTTCAGCTTAGTGTCACCTTCTAGTGGCAGCAGCTATACCCACTGTCCTGTGTCCACGGTCCTGTGTCCCCCAATGATACGAGCGAGAAAGAACTCTTTTCCAACCCAAACGTCTCTTACAAAACACCACTATTGTGAAACAGTTCTGAAAAAAGTATCCCTTTCCTCACCCAAAATTCAACACACCACCACAAATTGTTTTTATTTCTAACAAATTGGAGTAAAAGTAAGGATCCTTTTATTCTGGCACCTATTAAAGAGAACTTGTCACCTCCAATGATATATCTGTTTTAGTAGCTACTTGCATTCTTCATTTAATTAAAATTCTGGAGCATCAATTCTTATGACTATGTTGTGCCATAGAAGTTTGGATAAAGGTCCAGATGGGAATTATCAGTTGCAGGATATCCCTGCACAGTCACACTATCCATTCAGTGCTGCCAATGTCAGATTAAGCACAGACACCCCCAAATAGTAACATCCATCTGAGCCTTTATCCAAAAACTTCTAGCAAGAATAGCAGAAGAATGGCACAAAATAGTCATAAGAAGTCATAGATGTTCCAAAATTGATATTACATGAAGAATGCAACTAACTACTAATACAGACCTTAGGGGACTTTAACATTCAAACCTCTGATGGCTTATACCTCAGACTGCAATGGCTTAGGGATAATCAATATGTTCCTGCCACAGGCTTTCAAAAGGGACCCAGGCTTCCATAGAAACTTGAACTGCTCCTGTGATCTTGTTGTGGGGAGCTGTTAGGTCACCGGTCTCGATCACAGAATCTACACAGTTAAAAGTCAGTGATTGACAGCTAGGTTGCCAGCGCGGCTACTTCGCAGACACCATATTTAAAAGGGTTTTGCCACTTCAGCAAGTGGCATTTATCATGTAGAGAAAGTTAATACAAGACACTTACTAATGTATTGTGATTGTCCATATTGCCTCCTTTGCTGGCTGGATCCATTTTTCCATCAGATTATACACTGCTCATTTCCATGGTTATGACCACCATCAGTAATCCATCAGTGGTGCTTGCACACTACAGGAAAAAGTTCCAGCCTCTCTGTTTGCCAGGACCGTGGGAGTGCACATAGGCTGGTGTTTTTTTTTTTATAGTGTGCAGGCACGACCACCACTGATGGATTGCAGAGTGGTTGTAACCATGAAAACGAGCAGTGTATAATGTGATGGAAAAATGAATCCAGCCAACAAAGGATGCAATATGGACAATCACAATACATTAGTAAGTGCCTTGTACTTAGTAAGTGCCTTGTACTTCCTCTACATGATAAATGCAACTTGCTGAAGCGAGACAACCCCTTTAAAAGACCAGACCTTGCTGTACATGTACTACGGATGATGGGAAGGGATTATATATTTTTTTTACTTGTGACTTAAACTAAGCCTTTTAAATTCTTCTGTTTCTGTAATTGTTTTCTTAAGCATTATATCTGTCTTTTTTGTGCTTTGCAGAGGGAGATTTTTCCACTCAAATGGACACAGATAAAAGATTACCTTGAACATTTCAATTTCTTTTAAATTTTTTCGATTTAAAGCCACTTGAATGGATGCAGATGATGGAAATTGAAATGTTCTTTGAGGTAAATATTTTAGAAGTTTTACATGAGTATCCATTATTAACAACCAGTGGGGAATGGACCTTGATAAATGACTTTGTTCTCTGGTTCTTGCTAAAGAGGAAAAAACAATCTGACACTCCTCTGGATTCATAAACAACCCTCCACTGAAAAAATGGTGAATTACATAAAAACAAATCAATCTCAGAAAGAGTTCCAACAAGAAAAGATCCTTGACTCAACAAATACTGATAAACCCAACCTCTTGTGAAATCTTATGCAGTGGGGACAGTTACTACACACTACTCCTTTTGACCTCGATCTGCCCAAAACATTGATGATTATGTGAGTTTAATTGCATAATGAACACAGGGTTAGTGTCCGTTATTTGAACTAAATCCCACAAAGGAATTCCAATGTACACAGTTTTCAATATTTGGTATCAGTCCTTGAAATTCTATGTGCTCTCTACCCCAAATAGGAATGAGAGTAGATCTTTATGAACCACTTCCGTGATCCAGTTTTGTACAAAGGATAGTGACTGCATCGTTTTCTGCGCTCTCAGAGAATCCTATCATGATTATGTTACATCTCTGTGACCTGTCTTCGAGGTGCACAATTTTATTTTTTAGATATTTGCTATCATGTAAGACCAGTTTCATATCAGTCTTAAAGCTCCTTTACATGGCCCCATGTAGCAAGCGATTGTCAGCAAGGAAGCGTTCCTTCCCGGC